>SEYY01019207.1:92500-95000 GCA_009176605.1 Armadillidium nasatum | reverse complement strand
TTGGAAGTAAAGGACTTTATAATTTCTAGTTATCTATTATTATTATTATTATTATTAGTGGTAGAGATAGTAGTAATTGAGTGGAGTATTGTAAGCCTGGTACTATATGTTTGTGAATGAAATTTTGCTGATATTTTGTTTTTGCAGTATTAGAAGATTTAAACATTTGTTTATATCCCTAAACATTCACCCTTTTCGATATAATATATATATATATATATATATATATATATATATATATATATATATATATATATATATATATATATATATATATATATATATATATATATATATATATATATATATATATATATATATATAAAATATCAGAACTGGGCACCGTTAATCTACAAGTTAGGGTCGTTAATCCTTTAACAAAAATGTTAACGACGTTAATCTTGGATTGGCAAAGAAATTAGCGCTTTTCCGTCGTTAATCGTTAACTTTAATTATAATTTTTTTACATATATATAAAATCACGTATTAAAAAAGCCCGAAACTTAATTGATTCTTTAACTTTTTCTTTTCATTAGCTTAAGAATGTGTATTTGTAATTACTGAAAATTTAAAAATATGATTACCATTTCTTCAGCTTCGTTATGTAATTATTTATATATATATATATATATATATATATATATATATATATATATATATATATATATATATATATATATATATATATATATATATATATATATATATATATATATATATATATATATATATATATATATATATATATATACAATTTAATTATTTGTAATAATAGTTTTAAATTATCCATAGAGATCATTTAGAACTAAAGTTTTCTGCCCAACGTACATGACCGAAAAGGCTCTTTCATAATTTATTTAGCGAAAATTTCGATTAACGGACTTGCGTTAACGACAAGAAAATGTAAAATCCTTAATAAGTCGTTAATCATTTTTTTTTTTAATAACAATTGACAATTCTTTTTCATATTATTTTGTATTCACTAATAATTTTTAACTACTTTTATAAACATGCCCATGATACCCAATGTCCAAAACTATATTTTTATTTGGAGTACAAACTTCCATTTTGAGAATATTTTTCTCTTTCAACATTTTTTTTTTTTCGGAAGTGTGCTCTAAATTGAGGAATTTATTGCTTAGGGTTTTTATTTACTAAATGAAAATATTTTGAAGCATAGGAAGTGCCAGTATATATATATATATATATATATATATATATATATATATATATATATATATATATATATATATATATATATATATATATATATATATATATATATATATATATATATATATATATATATATATATATATATATATATATATATATATATATATATATATATTTATATTATAAATGAATAGAAAAGTGGTGATATAGCTAATGAATTCAAATTTTGTGGGCATTTTTTTTTTTTTTTTTTTTTTTTTTTTTTTTTTTTTTTTTTTTTTTTTGACTAGAATTTATTATAATTAACTTTGAATAAGATTATTCAAAGCCGTAGACGAGGCACTAGAATCATATTCTTTTGTCAGTTCCAAAATTTTAGATTTCTGTCTTTGTGTACATATAATTAATTGCATGTTTGATGGTACGTAGTATGTTGGTTTTGCGTCTTATCTCATTTGTCAGCATATTGTTAAACTTTCTGGCCAAAAATCACTGATAATTTGATTGAGAGTCGAGATATTCATTTTTTGATGTTACTTCATCTTCATAAAATGTGATTCCCCCACTCTTCCCCCCCTAGAAAAATTCATTCAATGGTAAAGATGTTGAAAATGTTTTTAAATTTTTTTTTTTATTATTTGCTAATGTGTTGAGTAAACTGATTTTTACGTATATATTGTTTGTTAAAGTTTATATATATTTGGTGTATTGTATATCTTGGGTCAAGATATTTGAAGTTTACTTTGGTGGATTCTGTAAATTTTATTGAAGATTAAACTTAAATTAAAATTTTATGTATATATATATATATATTTTAATTAGCTTGATTGTTTAAAATAGTGCTCGAAATGTCTCAAACCTTTGAGGATGTATTGAGAAAATAATAATTAAAAGGTGGATTTATTATTGATGTTGCTTAATTAATTGTAGTAGAGAGTAGTTTTGTTACAGGAAGCAAAAAAATAATAATTTTTTTTAGGTAGGATTAGGAATACATTAGGAATGATTGGGAGGTTAGTTTTGAAACGTCTGTTTAAGCTAATTTTATTCCATACGAAATGCAGCAAGGTGAGGTTGATTGTTTGTTTGTTTTTGTTTTTTTTTTTGTTTTTTTGTAATCCACCATCATAGAAGTATTTAATGAATAAAAAAAAAAAAATAGTCGGCCAATTTTGATTTATATGAATTTGCCTCCCTCCAACTCACTGAAAGAAAAAAAAAAAAAAAGAAAAACAGGCTGTGGAAGTTGCATTGCATCATTGGAACCTGTTAAATCTATCTAAAATAATGGCTTCCCAATCATGTAATTTTCTGAATGTCAAAC
>SEYY01019207.1:62500-80000 GCA_009176605.1 Armadillidium nasatum | reverse complement strand
GTAACTGGTGCACTATCCTATTCCACTACACATTTTCCTATATTTTAGAAGGACATCATTTATAAGTCATACAAATTTACTTTTCATTAAAAAAAAAATAGCAAAAACTAAGTTTCAGAAAAGATACAAGCAAGTATATTTTCAAAATTAAAAGTAAAATAAAAAAAATAAAAATAAAAATTTTGCTGATAACCCAATGTAGTGTAATCAATAAAACTGTTTCAGAGCAAATTTAGTTTAGCAATTATGGTATTTAATTAGTGTCCTTGAAAAAATGCATCACTGCAAGTAAAGGATGATAAATTAAAGTCGTTTCCAATACATCTTGTTCTTGACTAATATGCTCATACATACTAGATCAATCGTGAATCAGGTCAAAAGCTTAACATCTAGAAAATGACTTCTACACTGATTTCAACTCGTTTGTCAAAAGTCATAACATTTTTTTTTTCCCCCAAATACAAAAGAACACTTTTCCAAAGCATCTACTTAAACATGTAGCAGAATTTCAAATTTTCAGCATTTCTAGTGATCTAAATAAATTGAATTTTCTGCTCTGTAATGAAATGTTTTACAAACCAAATAATGAGTTTATAAACTTTAATAATTTATTATTTAAAACAAAACACAAACAAGCTCTCTAGAAACAGTTACCAGAGTGTGAGATTTATTTAAAATCGAAATTTCACACAATGATACCAGTTTCCACATTTTCTTTGGGAACAGCTGCCTGCTGTGATATTTGGATTTATAATATAAAAAAGATGCATATTTCATATAGATGTATCGTATAATACAATAAGAGGAGAGTTTCATTTAGTAAAACTTTATCATGTTTAAAATATCTGTAACAAATGCATTATTATATTTATCAAGTCTGAAGTGAACTTTCCCTAAAACTATTGTTGAAGTATTAACGGCACTGTATTAATTTTTTGTACATATCTTTTAAACCATAATCAAAATAAATATTAATTAAATTCCAATTATAAGTTAAGGAGGTAACAGCAAGATTTATTGGAACAAAGGCTTCACTGAATGTTTTTTAATTCACCAATACATAGTACTTACTTGAGGAACTTCAAGCTCTTCAATTTCTAGTATAAAAATATCTAGCCTGTCTAAAATATCTGGTACTAGTTTTGCTATCATCAGTAATGCAAGCAGCAGATGACCGAATATACATTTCCGAAGTCGTCCTTTATTGAGAGCACTGAAACAAAACAAAAAAAAGCAAAAAGATTAATTTAATTGATTAAAATTAAATATATATATATATATATATATATATATATATATATATATATATATATATATATATATATATATATATATATATATATATATATATATATATATATATATATATATATATATATATATATATATATATATATATATATATATATATATATATATATATATATATATATATATATATATATATATATATATATATATATATATATTAGGTAGGTCAATTTTTTAACTTTAATGTTGGATAGGTCATGATAGATGAATTTTAATGCGCAAAAACAATTAATATTTATGCAAAGGCTTACAATTTTTACAAATTGTCTTATGTTTTATCAAGTTATCAAGTGATTGTGCTGCCAAATGTCTTTTAAGTATTTTATAACATCGGTTGCCATTTTCTGAGAGTTCTTATTAGTTTGTTCTTGACAGGAAAAGGAGAGTGATTGTATTTTTAAATTTTCAGTATTTGAGCGCAATACTACTTTCATCTATTTCTAAATACAATTAAGGTTTGTTAGTTTAAAGTGTTTAAAATGTTTTTTTTTTTTTTTTAATTTCATAAAAATAGGTAGAAAAAAAAAAAAAAAACTACTCACTCAAGATAATGGTGACAAAAAATTTGGTAGTCAACCTTCAACTTTGAATAAAAATGAATGCCCTTCCTTCTGCCAAGTTATTCATTACAGCTATTTCCTCCAAAATAACCACCTAGATTTTGAAACGTATTTGATAAAATAAAAACAAACGAAGTTATTAAAATTTGGTAGTTGGCAAACCAGTATTTGCTCTTGTATGAGGGATATTATGTAGTGAAGATGATGGATAGTGTGTTTCAAAAAAGACAAAGAGATTAATAGGAAATGTCCCTCTAAACTCCAGAAGCAGAATATAGAAATAAACTCAATAAACTCTTGGACATTTCTGCTTGCACCTGTAAGCTATTTGTTCTTGTAATGAAAAAGTTGTGAAGGGTTATGAAGTGGCAAACACAATAAATAATATTCCATCAGAGAAAATAATAATACTATTTAGTCAAATTATTTATTGACCTATCTCACTGATCATTATTTAACTTTAATAATTTACCACTAATAGTAACTAAAAAACTGCTATTTTACGTTACACTACAGGAGAGGAAGTACTTGAAAGATCAGAGATCCAAAATAAGATGTAAGGGATATTTCCAGCTAGAACTGTTAACAATGCTGGAGTTTTAAAAGATTGCAGGGTTTCAGCTTTATCAGGAAGATTAAAAAAGCAGATTCAGAAGCAGTAGGATACTAATTTGAGTACTTTGGAATTAATATATTCACAGGATTAATTTTTAAAACCTATAACCAGAGAATCTGGAGGGATTTTGGATAATTTTCCAATTAAGGAATTTAAATTGAAAAATTTTGGAAAGAGTACTAATGCTTAAATGCTTTTAAAAACTATTACCTAATGTGATCACTGATAACAGGTTCGTACAAATTCTTTTTATTATTAAAATGGCAATAACATATTTGTATTACTATACATTGCATTCACTGTGGTACATTTTTATTTCAGTAATGCAGAAATGAAACAGGGAGAATATGAGTGTGGTAGATGCTGAGATGACAAACGCTCAAGATACACCATGGAGTTGATCAAAGGTGACATTTCCTTAAATCTAGGGACAAGCCTTGCCAATGAACTCCTCTTGAACTTACAAGTTATGAACCTGTTAGGGTCTGATGTTGATGTGGAGCAGATAATGTTAATAAATCCAAGCTGAAGAGAGAAATTAAAGGATACGGGTAAAAAGTAATAAAATGCACCAAAAAAAAAAAAAGTGTAGAAAAATTACTCTGTATTCTAATAGATGAGAAAATTGATAAGGACAGTTTGGTGGACAACGAAACTAAATAAGAATATGGAGTGAGAGAGCCAAAGAAAAGAAAGGGACAAGAGCATGATTTCATCATTTGATTTTAATGAAAGAACTATGAAAGGAAGGTGGAATGTTTTGTACTCGATCATCACAGTTAACGGTGTGATGAGTGCTATTCATGCTGAAGAAGTTGGTAGCATCCTGGAGGAGTTTAACAGTGTTCAAACCATGAAAGCTGAACTGTCCTCCTTAAGAACACAAATATTAATCCTAGCTGTGAAGTTCTTGTAACAGTTCTGGAAAATAAAATTAAGCAAAAACTGTAAATGATTGGCTGTTCACTTCAGTAAAACAAACTTCCCTTTAGAGATATTTTCAAAAATCTTGATGATTGTATCACAATCCCCACTGCCTTCACTGGTCTCATCAGGAAAATTTGGTGAAGGTGAATATTATGAACTACTATGCTGAATTAAGAGAGAGACTGAAAGATCTACAACTGAAGTGAAAAGTGAAGCTGAATAAAAAGCCATGATAAAAATGAATTTAAGGTTAGTAGAGTTAGTTTGATAATTTAAAGAAAAGAACTGGTGATGGAATGTAGTTTTCAGAGTTGACATGGGTATTTTTGAGTTTTGAGAATGGATTAATTCCTTTTCCATTATTTCTTAAGAGAAAATTGCTTAGGAACTTAAACAGACTTCAGGAATGAATTTAACAGAGTTCTCAGGTTTGATTCTAAATATTTAACGTAGAATCTAAAGATGTAAGATAAAAAAATTCTTGTTCCAATCAGAATTCTGGCTAAAAATTTTTTGTTCATTCCAGCTGGAACTGAAAATAAAACAGATTGGATGGTGTGAAGAAATTTTGAAAGTAACTCAGAACACCCAGCCTGGAAGTTTGTTTAGTAGAACAATGTGATCCTTCAAGGAAAGAATATGATAAAAAGGAACACAAAGAATATTAAGGACAAATGAAGGTTTGTGTGTTTTCAAGGATGATGATATAGTTGTGAAAATTATGTCAATCAGAAAGATAAAGGAACTCAGTATTTTAGGCATTAAAAACAATAATATTTTCTCTGCCCTATATTGCAAAGTTGAGAAACATTACTGTGCATTTGATTAGCCATCAGAAGTCTGCAATGTGGTGCATGCCCAGTTCTTCAGTTGAAATCCTCTGACAAATCTTATAAGCTAGCTTTTACAAATGTCATGAATGGTCTGATGTTAATTATACTAAATCAGCTGCATTTTCAGTTTTTCTGGTCAATGATCTCCCTGATTCGCTGTTATCCTCAACTATCAATCAACCCATCTTGCACACTAAAAGTCACTGAAACATCTATACTGGATTAAAAGATTAATCATAAAAAATTTATAAATAATTTCCAGTGATTTTTTTGTTCTTTACCTGAATTCATATCAGGTAACAAGATTTTTTTCGCACTTTTTCCACCTGATATGGTTTGCAGTTTTCTCTGAAACATCTATCAGTCTAAAGGCCAGATCCTTACTGTGCCTAAAAAGTTCTGCAACACCTTTTTATGATAGAGGTATATTATTAAGGAAGGCGGAGTAGAATCTCAACTGCCTCTTTCTGCAAATTAAATTCAGTCTTGTACTTACTAATTATAATAGATTCCTTTTATAAAGTGCGAGAATCAATTACCTGCATCATTTAATTAAAGATGGTTTCCAACTTTTTGTCTCCAATGTGATCTAGTCTCTCATAATGTTCCATCTCCCACCTTTTTCTGTGTCCTGATTTGTGAAACTATGAAAATATATCACAGAACCTTAAATCCTGACCATAAAAGGAGCTCTACCTTTCAGAGAACTTTCTTCCTTCTACATACTAAACTGGTACTCAATAATTTAAGGGTGCATGCCTCAATATTTAACCCAGGAAAAACTGGGAAAAACCTCAATGATAAAATTAGAGCAACTTACTTATCAAATTTGGGTACTATAATTATTGCTAGTCTGCTACATTGAATTAGATAATGAATATTTTCTGATTAAACAATAAAATTCTAATATCTTTATATTATGCTGTTATATTTAGGTCATTAAACAATAAAATTATAATATGACTTGACAAGTTAACAAACTTGTACACAGTACAACCTGTATGCTGTGTTACTAGCTAGCCTAGAGTTATAATTTTATTTTCTGAAATTTTTCAATCCTGTTTTTTACTGGGCTATGTTTATTTTAATTTTTTATTTTTTTAAAAAAACTCTGTCAATATCACGTAACAATAGATTAATAGTAGTATAGTACAGTATTATACTTTACTATACTACTATTGGTCTATTGCTGCATGATATTGACACAGTTTTGTAAAAAAAAAAAAAAATTAATAAAAAAAAATTAACATTGCTAAGTAAAAAAGCAGGACAAAAAAAAAAAAAAAACAAATTAGAAAATAAGAAAATTATAATGTTAGGCTAACTAGTAAAAACAGCCTAAAGGCTACACTGTGTAAAGTCTGTCAACTTGTCAAGTCATATAATTTTAATCACCTTAATTGATATAATGATATTAGAATTTTATAGCTTAATCAGCTATATTCATATCTAATTCAATGTACCAGACTAACATAAACTAAATACCCCTGGTAAATAGTACCCAAATTGAACCTGAGTTATTTAGTTTTTTTCCCCAGTTTTCCCCAGATTTTCCAAAGGTTTTTCTTGGGATAACTTAGGTGGTAAAATCTACCCTTGCCAACCCTGGTATGACACACAAGAGCACTTTTGCTAAGTACCAAAATAATAGAACTCTATTGTCAAATACTTTCAGTAGTTAAACTGCTAAAACACTAAGTACTTCAATTTTTGTGATAAATATAGCCGATTAGATAATTCAGACATCCATGATATCTTCAGAAAATCATAAATGGACACTGCAGAAATAAAACCTTTGTACTACTAAAATTTTGCACTGATGTAAAAAAAAAATTTCCCACCTAAAAAGCTACAAAAACTTATTCATTTCTCAAAAGTAAACACCTTTATTTCAAAGGATTATTTCTCCCCATGCCTAATACAGGCACAGCTACTTATATATATATATATATATATATATATATATATATATATATATATATATATATATATATATATATATATATATATTATATATATATATATATATGGGTCATTCCAAGTCACTTCAACCAAAATTTGGCAATTTTTTCCGTGACCCCTTTCGATTTTTATGAAAAATGGCACACTAACAGATCTTGTTGAGAAAATATGAATGGCGTTTATTGCAGGTCTCTAGCTCATACGGTTCAGAAGATATGACCTTTGAAACTTTGGTCAAAAATGTCAATTTTCAGAGAGTAGTCCGAGGTCAAAATACAATATCTCGGCTTCTATGGCACTTAGAAGCATCGTGTAAAGACCATTTAAAAGATCTTGAATAGCGGTACAACATTTATTTAGATGATTTTTGACCTCGGAGGTCAAATAAAAAATTTGACCTATTGTGACCTTGACCTTGACCTTGAAAAAAAACCTCCTCTTCGATTTTTTTCAAACTTTGCTGAATTATTGTTATATATGTATATTTTAATTTTTTTAATGAATTATTTTTGGTTTTGGCTTGGTTTAGAAAATATAAGCAATTTAATAAGTACAAATATCACATTTTTCACTTTTTTGCGATTTTTATCTCATTCAATGTATAGTTCCAACATTTCCATTTCTCTTTCTCTCTCTCATATATATATATATATATATATATATATATATATATATATATATATATATATATATATATATATATATTATATATATATATATATATATATTGTAAGGGGCTGGCTGCTGCCGAGTATATTTTTCTCGTTTCAGATTGCATGGGGTATTCTCTGAGGAATATAGTCTTACCTGCTTGTTGCTTTGCTGTTATGCTGTTTGATTTTGACTGTGCTTGGGATCCACAATATTAATGTGCATGTGCCATGTCCTAGACTGGAGAGCGTGAAGGGAGATTGATGTTAACGTGTTTATTTGTTTAGATACGTTAATGTTACTCTTCTATGTTAAATTTATTTTTATTATTATTATTATTTATTGAGTGCACTTGTGCTAATGAAAAGTCTTATGAGCTATTGTTCCCATTTCGGGCAATAATTAAAAACAGGTTATTCTTATTCAAACAGGTTTGTTATTTTCAAGAAGGCATATTACTCTTTCAAGAGTAGGTTATATTCTTTGTGTTTTTATTATTATTATTAATTCATTATATATTTTTAGATCATTTAAACTAAGGTGAGGCACTGGGGTAATTATTTATAATTCTCACAGGTGCCGGTCTAGGGCCTTATTGCCTAGTGCTAATCTGGAGTTATAATCTCTATACCTATCAGGTAGAAAATATAGACAAGAGACCTTAATGGTTTATGAGATTATCATATATTTTTTTTTTTATAAAATTTTAATATTTAATATTCACTTTGGGAAAAGAAAATATGTCAGTAGTGTGATAAATTTCACAGTAAAACGCTTTCCACTTTCAAATCTTTGGTTGTTTTTAAGCCATTACTCTTTTTTTTTCTTTATTTTGTGTATATAAAGAGGCTATCTTGTGTACTGTGAACTATAGATAATTTTATGTGAACATTGTAAGTGTAAGATCATTATATATATATATATATATATATATATATATATATATATATATATATATATATATATATATATATATATATATTATATATATATATATATATATATATATATATATATATATTGATCTTACACTTACAATGTTCACATAAAATTATCTATAGTTCACAGTACACAGGATAGCCTCTTTATATACACAAAATAAAGAAAAAAAAAAAGAGTAATGGTTTAAAACAACCAAAGATTTGAAAGTGGAAAATGTTTTACTGTGAAATTTATCACACTACTGACATATTTTCTTTTCCCAAAGTGAATATTAAATATTCAAATTTTTATAAAAAAAATAAAATATATGATAATCTCAAAAACCATTAAGGTCTCTTATCTATATTTTCTACCTGATAGGTATAGAGATTATAACTCAAGATTAGCACTAGGCAATAAGGCCCTAGACCGGCACCTGTGAGAATTATAAATAATTACCCCAGTGCCTCACCTCAGTTTAAATAATCTAAAAATATATAATGAATAAATAATAATAATAAAAACACATAGAATACATAACCTACCCTTGAAAGGGTAATATGCCTTCTTGAGAATAACAACCTGTTTGAATAAGAATAACCTGTTTTTAATTATTGCCCGAAATGGGAACAATAGCTCATAAGACTTTTCATTAGCACAAGTGCACTCAATAAATAATAATAATAATAAAAATAAATTTAACATAGAAGAATAACATTAACGTATCTAAACAAATAAACATGTTAACATCAATCTCCCTTCACGCTCTCCAGTCTAGGACATGGCACATGCACATTAATATTGTGGATCCCAAGCACAGTCAAAATCAAACAGCATAACAGCAAAGCAACAAGCAGGTAAGACTATATTCCTCAGAGAATACCCCATGCAATCTGAAACGAGAAAAATATACTCGGCAGCAGCCAGCCCCTTACATATATATATATATATATATAGTATATATATATATATATATATATATATATATATATATATATATATATATATATATATATATATATATATATATATATATATATATATATATATATATATATATATATATATATATATATATATATATATATATATATATATATATATATATATATATATATATATATATATATATATATATATATATATATATATATATATATATATATATATATATATATATATATATATATATATATATATATATATATATATATATATATATATATATATATATATATATATATATATATATATATATATATGAGAGAGAAGAGAAATGGAAATGTTGGAACTATACATTGAATGAGATAAAAATCGCAAAAAAGTGAAAAATGTGATATTTGTACTTATTAAATTGCTTATATTTTCTAAACCAAGCCAAAACCAAAAATAATTCATTAAAAAAATTAAAATATACATATATAACAATAATTCAGCAAAGTTTGAAAAAAATCGAAGAGGAGGTTTTTTTTCAAGGTCAAGGTCAAGGTCACAATAGGTCAAATTTTTTATTTGACCTCCGAGGTCAAAGTCATCTAAATAAATGTTGTACCGCTATTCAAGATCTTTTAAATGGTCTTTATACGATGCTTCTAAGTGCCATAGAAGCCGAGATATTTCAAGTATTTTGACCTCGGACTACTCTCTGAAAATTGACATTTTTGACCAAAGTTTCAAAGGTCATATCTTCTGAACCGTATGAGCTAGAGACCTGCAATAAACGCCATTCATATTTTCTCAACAAGATCTGTTAGTGTGCCACTTTTTATACAAATCGAAAGGGGTCAGGGTTTTTTGTCGTGTTGAAGTGACTTGGAATGACCCATATATATATATATATATATATATATATATATATATATATATATATATATTATATATATATATATATATATATATATATATATATATATATATATATATATATATATATATATATATATATATATATATATATATATATATATTATATATTATATATATATATATATATATATATATATATATATATATATATATATATATATATATATATATATATATTATATATATATATATATATATATATATATATATATATATATTATATATATATATATATATATATATATATATATATATATATATATATATATATATATATATATATATATATATATATATATATATATATATATATATATATATATATATATATATATATATATATATATATATATATATATATATATATATATATATATATATATATATATATATATATATATATATATATATATATATATATATATATATATATATATATATATATATATATATATTCAAGATGCATAGAGACTGTACAAGGAAGACAAGAAAGATGAAACACAACCATACTGAAAGAGTAACATTATTGACATACATGTATTTCCAAAAAAAATCACCTGTGGTTTTTAGGCAGGTATCATCCTCCTGTATGGTTAAGTGGTAAATATCATCTGCAAAAAAAAAAGATCTCAGTTGCTGTTGGAACCACTCCTTAACCACATTCTCTATGCTTTCATCAAAGGTTAATCTTTGTCCCTTTTGATTCCTCTAATAGTCCAAAAAGATGAAATCACATGATGACAAATCTGGGTTGTAGGGAGGATGTTGAAGGACCTCCCACCACTTATGGTCTAGTGAATCATGTTCATCCTGGATGAAATGCAGCTATTCATGGTCATGGAGAATGACTCCAGATGACAGCATGACGTTGCTTGCTCTTGAAAGTCTTATGCAGAGTTTTGAGGGTTTGTGTATACCCCTGGACACTTAATTGCATTATGAGGTTCCTTAAACTCCAGCAAGATGGGTCCTTTCATCTTTCTGGCTGACTAAGTATTACATTTTGAATTTCTTTGGCTTGAATGAACTGACATTCCTCCACTGCATGATGATGGATTTTCCCTCAAGTTTGAAACTGGAGTTTCCTTCTACTATACACCAAAGGAATTATTCACTCTTAGTGCACCAGATGCTGCGAGATGAGTTCATTCACTGTTCCCTATGGTATTACCAATGCAAGTTATCCATTGGTAACACAACTTATAGTACAGTAGGTTTTGGGAGGCAATTCTCTGTACAGTAGTACCATTAAAAACGTGAAACACACTTAAAAAATTCTGAAAGTTTCAACATCAGTTCAACCTTATCCTGTTGTGTAATCAGCACCACTTTCAAATGAATCTCTACTGGCCTGCATTCTTCATTTGTTAAAAGCTAAATTATTACTCACTAATCTTGCTTGGAAGAGTTTCACACAATAGACATTTTCAACAAATAGACACAATCTACAAATGAGGAATACAGGATTTGAAAAATTGGTACATATGCTAACCCAAAAGTTACATTTTAGCATCTCAGTTCAATCAGCTATTGGGATTTCAACACGTGGTGCACCTCATATGGATGTCACAAGATATATTGCACCTTAATATATATTTCATATTTCAAAAAGCAATAAAAATCTCCTTCCAATAATAGAAGAATTCATAAAGATGTGCTGAAAATAAAGATTATGAGACAAGCAATTGTGATAGGAAGAATCCTAGTTTAAATATATTATTAATAACTGTGAAGTCAAAAAAACAATCTAGGAACTAAAATTAGGTGTGTAGAGGGTCACAATGGATGGTGCTAGTCAATTAAGTTTTAATTCCAGTAAAAATGATAAAAAATGAAGATAAGAGTGCAGCATAGTAGCTCTCATGGTTTGCTGTCTATATTATGAAAATATGGTATTTAGATGTCCCTAGTGGGCCTGACATGCCACAAACAGTTTACACACATTAATCTTCTACTTTCAAATAAATGCCCAGAAGAGAAGATAGAAATGATCATAAAAAAAAATTGTTCAAAGTGAATGTTACTGAAAAATACTATTATATTTTTCCAAATGCATTACTAAAATAGTAAAGAGGATTGGTACTTTTCCAGAGTTGAATAATTTCTTAAGGGAAACAAAATCAATCATTCAACTTCAAATTTAGAAACAAGATATTAGGGAAGCTGATGCAAAATATGGCAAGTTTTGGGAATTTAATATATATATATATATATATATATATATATATATATATATATATATATATATATATATATATATATATATATATATATATATATATATATATATATATATATATATATATATATATATATATATATATATAATTCATTAGTAAAGAAGTGAGGAACTATCCAGACACAAATATATTCTTCTACTACACATTTTAGTGAGGAAAAAAGTTCACATTAAGTGAGTGCAGTAACCAAACTTACAAGATTGAAAATATTAAACAAGCAAGCTGGATGGTTATATAAAAAAATATATTTTACTTCAAAATTAGAATCTGATGAATAAACTTACATAGCTGAGAGAGGTTTCTTTGGAGGCCAAATTGGACTGCAAAAATATATGTATAAGAAAAGTCTTATATAATATATGCACACTTAAATATAAACAATTAAATGAAAAGCAAACAATTCAAATGGATTTTCATTTTATTGAGAATGATACTAAAGTACACAAAAATTAGTAGAAGAAATATGTGATTATCAATAAGTGTGTAGACTGTTATATCCACTTTAGCATTTTTAGCAATAAAACCTTTTTTAAAGTTTTGATTTAAAATTGAAAAATGTCATTACTGATTTAAAAATACAAGTAGAATACCCAAAATTGAGTGCTATATTTTCATTTATAAGTAAGAAATTGTAAATTGATGGTTTGTCATAAATACATAGTAACATTTTCACAATTTTTATATGAAATTATATGAAATTATATACTTTCATGGATAACATTGTAAGTTTGGCTTCTTTATAATTACTATTATTATTATTATCAAGCATTATCTTCAATAATAAACTCTTTCAAGAAAAACATTAATAGTTTAGTTAGAAAACTATTCTAAGTAAATTATGCATTCCTAAAGATAAGATTTTGCTTTAAAATATCTTAAAAAACATTTACTATAAACTTGTCAATTTGGAACTATAGGAGTGTGTACTTGTTACCACCTCTTATTAACAATGCAAAAAAAATAATATATCTATTACTTTGGATATTATTATTAGTATTATTATTGCTATTATTTATTATTATTATAGTAGTAGTTAGTAGTAATAGTGGTGGTGGTATACCAATATATTAGATTATATTGATATATTCTTATTTTTTATATTTCTTATGCCTATGCTTATTATTTATTATTATTATTAGAAATTTTATCCTCATCATCATTATTATTATTAAAATTTTATTTTCTGAATCATGCTATTTTTTATTAAATTAATTAAAATTCTGTATATGTACTGACATTGGGACTCAAACTATTATGCTTTCTCCTAGCATCCTTTTTTAAAACAACTGGAAAGCCATATACTATTAATATTGTTTTTAGTAGTGTAGGACCTACAGTAAAACTGTAAACATGTAAATGTACAATAAAGCTATTATTATTATTATTATTTACCAAAATTTGTAAATAAAACTAAAAGATGTTGAACTAACACGAACAAATACCGCGAAAATCCTGGGTCATTATAGATGACAATTTAACATTTAAAAAACACAAACACATTAGTAAATAAACTTGCAAAATATATGTACATCCTTGTTAAATTAGTAAAATCCATTCCACTGTACGTTCTACGCAAAATATATATTGCACACGTTCACCCCCACATACTTTACTGTCTCTCTGTATATGGAACAATACCCAAATCAAACACACAACAAATCATAACAATGCAAAAACGAATCATAAGACTTCTCAGTGGCAGTGGAGACTTTTATAGTCATACACCACCTTTATTCAAAAAACTTAACATATTAAAATATGAACATCATCCAAACCTCTCCCTCCTAAAGGAAATCCACAAAGTAATAAATAATAACACATGCGAATTCCTAAAAACAAACCACCAAAACAATCAAATTGAAAGAGGAATAACCTTAAGAAACAACATTAACCTAAAAACACCTTTGCACAGGCTCACTTCAAGCAGTAAGCTATACCTCCACCATTCTGTTTAACAATCTCCCAGATGACATAAAAAAATGTACATAAATTCATATTGATCCATTATTATTATTATTATTATTACTATTATTATTATTATTTTTATTATTACTATTATCATTAGTATTATTAGAATAATTCTTATTATTATTATATTATTATTTTTATTATTATTATTGTTGTTATTATTATTTTAATTATTAGCTTTATTATTATTATTATTGTTATTATTATTGTTATTATTATTGCTAGCATTATTACATTACCTGTTATTATTTTAACCATTAATATTTTTATTGCTAAGATTATTATCTCTATTCTTAATACTATTAAATCAGAAA
The DNA here is from genome assembly GCA_009176605.1 of Armadillidium nasatum. Lineage (NCBI taxonomy): Eukaryota > Metazoa > Arthropoda > Malacostraca > Isopoda > Armadillidiidae > Armadillidium > Armadillidium nasatum. Next base: position 65,831 of record SEYY01019207.1, on the reverse strand, counting down.
ATCTATAGCATTCAAGAATATTAATTTCATTACTGAAATCATCAAAACGAACGTCTGTCAAGTTAGCAAAAGATTTTTTTTAAGGACAAACTTCAGAGGACAAATAGGACAGACAACCACAGTGTAAAAATAAATAAATAAATAAATAAGAATTATTAAAATATAATTTAAAAAATATATATATATCATCATCACTCACGGGTCGGGGGGTACGGGGGTGCAGAGCCCCCCGTAGATAGATGTTCCTGTGCCATGCATCTGTATTCATTAAATTTATTATATTTTTAAGCTTATATTTTGCTATTTATTATTTATTTATTTATTTTTACATTATGGTTGTCTGTCCTATTTGTCCCCTGAAGTTTGTCCTTAAAAAAAATCTTTAGCTAAAATGTTTTGCTAACTTGACACACATTCAAAACGATCATTATTATTTCTATGTAAAATTGGTGCTGCAACTGTTTTATTATTCTTACTTTCCTTATTATTATTATTGAAAATTTTATTGAAAATATTATATATATTACAACTTATTTTATTACAACTACTACTATCACAATTATTATTATCACTATTTTTATCACTGTTGTATAACAGAAATGGTTATCAAGATAGTTACCATTATTATTATGATCTTTATCAATATTATTATTATTTTTGTTATTATTATTATTATACTTATTCTTATTATCATCATTATTATTATTATTATCATTATTATTTTATTTTTTTTTTTTTTTTTTAAATAAATATCATCATTGCTATTATTATTACTAGAATTATTGTAGCAAACTTCATAATTAACAACTTTGTTATTGTTGCTTGCATGATCAATATATCTAGATTTCCGTTACTCTAGAAGTAACCTATCCTAACATGTAATTATTAAATTTATATGTATTAAACTTTGGGGCTCAAAGGAAACGGAGTGTTTTCCCCTAGCAGCCCCTTTTCAGAGAACTGAACATTATTATTATTGTTATTATTATTTTTATTATTGTATTTAACAGTATAGGACCTTTTTGTATGTAATAGTTCAAACTTTTAAATGTACTTTTTTTTCTGAATAAACTGTTTGAATTCAATTGAATTGAATTATTATTATTATATTTTAAAGTTATCTTTATCTTTGTTTATTACATTGTTTTCCTAATAACTTTATTATGTATTTATGTAAAACCTCACCTGATTTGATTTGATTTGATATATATATATATATATATATATATATATATATATATATATATATATATATATATATATATATTATATATATATATATTTATGAGAGTAGGTGATGCATGACATAAAACATGTGCTCAAAGTATGAATTCATCATTCCAGCGCCCCTTCTCGATTTAAAAAACTTATCTAAAGTAGGTCAACCAATGATGATTATGGACTGACCAGGCTGGAATTTTGCCATGTCCAGGACTGGGGCAGGGGTTGCCTAAAATTTGTAAATAAGTTAAAAGCACTGAAATTTTAGGTTAAGAAAATTATATATAATTTTAATTGAGATTAATTTAATTATAAGGAAGGAGTAGAATAGCCAGCATTCATTTAAATTAATGATTATATGTATTATTCAGAAAAAATTTCAGAAAATTACAGATTTTGTTTAATAAAAATTTAAAAACAAAAAATTTTATATTTTTTTTTTTTTCTGATTCTCAATAGTGATTCAATAGGTTTACTTAGGTCCCTAAGTTTGAAAAAATGTAAGACAAAATTATCAATAACCTGTATTTATACATATCAATGCTATGTTTTTGATGTGTATCAATTAGCTATATTACTTCAAAATTATTATTTTGTTTATCCATTCAGTCACTATGGCTAAAAGATCAGTGTCAGCAGTAGGAGAGTACTTTACAATGTTTCAAGATAGGCTCGAAATAGCCAAATGTAACACCTGCAGCTAAAAAATTGGAAAAGGACCTCCGGGTGCTCCAATATCAAAACCAAGATATACAGCAAAAAAAAAAAACTGAGTCAATCATATTATACCTTGATCATCCATATATTGATCCAACTTTTAAAGGTTAAAAGAGTTACTATCAACAATATCCTGTGGCAAACCATTCTGTTGCTGAAAAAATATTATCTCTGCCATCTAGATGACAAGCTATTTTCTTTATCTTTTTATTATGACTGCTGGTGAATCCATTGTGTTCTAATGAAAAAAACTTACCCATATTTACATCATTACCAGATGACATCATTTTGAAAACATAAATCATACCTCTTCTAAAATACTTTCTCTCAATGGAACAGACCCCCAATTCCTTGACCCTATCCCTGTAGCTAATCTAAATTCAAAATTACACACGTTTTAAAAAATTTATTAAGTCAAATTATAAACAAATATATATATAAATGAAATTAACATACAAAACCAAGTCATCAATGCTTCAAAGAAGTGTCAAAAATACCAAAAAAAGTGCAAGGGATTAAATTTGAACCAAGAAGCAAGATCTGACAAACTTCATTAAATGAGAACCAAATACATTGCATTTATACAAGTAGTTTCTCACCTGATATGGTAATGAGATGCAACAGTTTCTCTATGGGAAAAATCCGTACCATCTGTGCCTGTAACTGTTGGACCTTTCCTTGAGGCCATTATTTTTATTTTCTTATACTAAATTACAATTGATTTTCAACCCAAGACGTTTGCACGTAGCGAGGCGAGCACACAGAAAGAGAACGGGAGAATCCAAAAATATTTCCACCCAACCATTTTTGCCGAAATCGGTCTACACACTGGTGCCATTTTGCCGTTGAGTGTCACCATTCCATGAAAAGGGATTTTAGAAATGATGCAAAAGTCAAAACTAATAGCATATATATATATATATATATATATATATATATAATATATATATATATATATATATATATATATATATATATATATATATATATATATATATATATATATATATATATATATATATATATATATATATATATATATATATATATATATATATATATATATATATATATATATATATATATATATATATATATATATATATTATATATATATATATATATATATATATATATATATATATATATATATATATATATATATATATATATATATATATATATATATATATATATATATATATATATATATATATATATATATATATATATATATATATATATATATATATATATATATATATATATATATATATATATATATATATATATATATATATATATATATATATATATATATATATATATATATATATATATATATATATATATATATATATATATATATATATATATATATATATATATATAT
>SEYY01019207.1:55000-57500 GCA_009176605.1 Armadillidium nasatum | reverse complement strand
TTATGTTAAGAGGATACAAGAAATATAGAGAAACAGACGACTGAGTTGAACTTAATTAATCAAATAAGAAAGAGTGAAAAATGAGCTACGATTATTTTAATTTTTTAAGTGTTGTAATTTTGTGACAGGAATAAGCCTTAAAAATAGATATATATATATACTATATATATATATATATATACTATATATATATATATATATATATATATATATATATATATATATATATATATATATATATATATATATATATATATATATATATATATATATATATATATATATATATATATATATATATATATATATATATATATATATATATATATATATATATATATATATATATATATATATATATATATATATATATATATATATATATATATATATATATATATATATATATATATATATATATATATATATATATATATATATATATATATATATATATATATATATATATATATATAATATATATATATATATATATATATATATATATATATATATATATATATATATATATATATATATATATATATATATATATATATATATATATATATATATATATATATATATATATATATATATATATATATATATATATATATATATATATATATATATATATATATATATTCGTGTCTTTAAGTAAAGTACATTTTGATTTGGTAATTTTTAAAAAATATCTCACCAAGAATAAAATTTTTAAACTTAATGAAAGGAAATTTTTTTTTTTTCAATGAATTTTTTTTATATATATATATATATATATATATATATATATATATATATATATATATATATATATATATATATATATATATATATATATATATATATATATATATATATATATATATATATATATATATATATATATATATATATATATATATATATATATATATAGTAACCTATGACCAGGGTTACCAATATGTAGGGACCTAATTATCTCCGGAGTTACAAACTATGTGGTGCAGGAGGTCCCTATACTTCGTAGTAGCGCAGGGGGATCGATCAGAGGCTGGGTGTTTTCTAAGTCCTCTTGTGGAATGCCGACTGGTAGGCGTGTGGTAGCCTTGAATGGCAAGTTACGTCCAAGGAGGAACCACAGTGGAGGGCAAATGGGCTGCCAAACTGGGTTTCCTTTTTTGGTAGCAGAGGCGTTGGAACTACTTCTTGTAGGAGCAACTTCTTTTGGGCTTCTGCTTGGGACGTCTTCTTGGGGCAGTTCGGCTCCTTGGATAACGTGAAAGTTTACCACTTATTCTATACCTTCTGAAAATTACCTCAATATTTGGGAAGGTAGAAGAAAAGTAGATATTTTTCCACTTTATTTTATTATTTTTAACAAAAATGGCTTACAAAGTTATGATTTTTAAAGTTTTACAAATTAATATTGAAATAACATACAAAATTTTATTTATTTAAATTATAAAATATTATTTAATAATATATTTAATAAATATAATATATATAAAAATACATTAGAATCGAAAACACTAACATTTTTTAAAAAAATGTATAATAAATATAATATAATATAAAAATATATTTTACATTTAATAATAATATTTTAAAATTGTTTTCCCTTCGAGGTTTAGCGCGCAAATTGCTTTTAAGTGTAAAATAGAAATGTAGGGAAAAAGTATCTTTAAAATTTTTTGGTTAACTATTTTATAAAACGGGCACTATATATATATATATATATATATATATATATATATATATATATATATATATATATATATATATATATATATATATATATATATATATATATATATATATATATATATACTATATATATATATATATATATATATATATATATATATATATATATATATATATATATATATATATATATATATATATATATATATATATATATATATATATATATATATATATATATTATATATATATATATATATATATATATATATATATATATATATATATATATATATATATATATATATATATATATATATATATATATATATATATATATATATATATATATATATATATATATATATATATATATATATATATATATATATATATATATATATATATATATATATATATATATATATATATATATATATATATATATATATATATATATATATATATATATATATATATATATATATATATATATATATATATATATATATATATATATATATATATATATATATATATATATATATATATATATATATATATATATATATATATATATATATATATATATATATATATATATATATATATATATATATATATATATACATAAATAAGGAAAAAAATTATTATTATTTTCAACTGAGAACTATTATATATATATATATATATATTATATATATATATATATATATATATATATATATATATATATATATATATATATAATATATATATATATATATATATATATATATATATATATATATATATATATATATATATATAT
>SEYY01019207.1:42500-45000 GCA_009176605.1 Armadillidium nasatum | reverse complement strand
TCAGACTCGGACTCGGACTCGGACTCGGACTCGGACTCGGACTCGGACTCGGACTCGGACTCGGACTCATACTCAGACTCTGAACTTTGGTTTCTGCTGTTCTTCCTTTTGGCAAATGTGAGACTACCCTATGTCCAGTTTCATTTCGTGTCAAATTTTATCTTACGTTGTGCATTTATTGGAACTAAATTTACCTCATCGTTAAACTATATAAATAAAACCTATGAGGTTTAAATAATATATTAATTCAAGATAAGACTTATTTTGGTACTGAAACCTGGGTTTCTTTTTGCTTAGAGTAATATTAATTAATAAATGAAACGCGAAGAGGAAAAACTAAAAAATTAAAATATAAAAATATAAAACAGGTATAATGCAAACTAAGGTTGCAAACACCAACTCTGATTTCTACATCATTCCATTTAGAATTCTGGAATCCAATTTAGACGTCATGTCAAAAAGTACTTTCGATATTTGACTTCGAATGTAATTTTTTCGATTTCCGAATGCCACATTTATGTTTTTGAGAACAAATTCTAAAATTAAGACGCAAGTGATACACGAGACACGAAGAGCACACATCAGCATTTTTGTATTCAGAAGATTTGTATAAAAGAACGCAATTTGTGATGTAGAGCAGAAAAAAGTAGGACAGAATTACATCGCATAAAGTCTCCTTCAAAAAAGTGTTCGTAACAGATGTTTCTGTGCAAGTGTAGCATAACTTTTTATTCTGTTCTCACTCTTTTTATTAATTTAGGCTTAGAGACTTACGCTCACTTGATTAATAGGAAAAGAATACACACACACACACACATACATTATATATATATATATATATATATATATATATATATATATATATATATATATATATATATATATATATATATATATATATATATATATATATATATATATATATATATATATATATATATATATATATATATATATATATATATATATATATATATATATATATATATATATATATATATATATATATATATATATATATATATATATATATATATATATATATATATATATATATATATATATATATATATATATATATATATATATATATATATATATATATATATATATATATATATATATATATATATATATATATATATATTATATATAATATATAATATATATATATATATATATATATATATATATATATATATATATATATATAGTTATATATATATATATATATATATATATATATATATATATATATATATATATATATATATAATATATATATATATATATATATATAATATATATATATATATATATATATATATATATATATATATATATATATATATATATATATATATATATATATATATATATATATATATATATATATATATATATATATATATATATATATATATATATATATATATATATATATATATATATATATATATATATATATATATATATATATATATATATATATATATATATATATATATATATATATATATATAATATATATATATATATATATATATATATATATATATATATATATATATATATATATATATATATATATATATATATAATATATATATATATATATATATATATATATATATATATATACATATATATATATATACTAAAGAGCAAAATTAACACACCATCTACAATTTATCAGTTGGGAGGTCCCTACGACATTGTAGGGTAATGAGATTGCCTGTGTGTGGAGGTGAGTGCCCGTTCTTACCCAAATAATGCAGTTTATAATGTAGGTGCGATATCGACGAAATACTTTAAAAGGGCAAACCAATCTAATTCAGTGAATGACATGGTAGGAGAGGTAACTTCATGGGTATGCCGGGTATCGAAAGTATTCAACCTTTAAAAACCGGAGAGCATCACCAGCTCTCGGAGCGTGTGTTTCACTCGCTCTGAACTGGTGGTGGCCTGAAGGGAAGTATTTTGTCTGCCTGGAGGGACGGCATATGCCCTCGTAGGTGAAGTCCGCTCTCAGAAACAAAGAAAAAAAAAAAAAAAAAATCAACCTTTAACCATTTGTGCAAGAAACATGGAGAGGATACATAATTCCTTTTATCAAAATTCAAGCAAATTAGATTTTATTTTGCCTGATGTAAATTTTATCCAAAGAGTTTTTGTGTTTCAAAGTTTTTGGATTTGACAATTAAATTTAATAATTTCTGTAATATGTAAATTTTGAAAAATTAATTTTAAGCTTGAAAAATAATGAATGCAAATTTTGTTTAACGGCTATTTTTACTGAAAGATCAATCAAAAACAATTAAATTAAATGAATTCTTCAGATATATATATATATATATATATATATAATATATATATATATATATATATATATATATATATAATATATATATATATATATATATATATAATATATATATATCCGGTATTTTAATGCTGATGGCCTACTAAATATCAACAAAAGTAGGGAAAACTTCAGACT
>SEYY01019207.1:32500-35000 GCA_009176605.1 Armadillidium nasatum | reverse complement strand
AATGGGCTCATGTCTGATTCTACAGAGTAGGTTTCATAGCTTTCGAAAGTTATTTTGGGACCGCTTTCGAAGAAATGCCTGATGCAGAAATATGTCATCCCTCACAGAAGTACTTTCGAACGACCCTGACCTTGTCTCCAACGGCTGCAGTCTTTTTGAACCGGTGAAAGATCACCCTTCTTGATTCCAGGATCACTTGCCCAATAGTGTGATCGACATTATCCCATTATGGAATGTTCCTTTTTTTTTCGCACATAAAAGTTCACGCCTCACGGGTATTGCCCAATTCGGAGAGGGGAACTTTTTGAAAAGTCTCCTCGTAAGATCCTCAAAAGTGATCAAACCAGCTATTTCAAGCACGTGAATCAATTACTCTACCTTTATGCCACGGTATCATATGCTATCCGTTCTTCAGGTACTTTAAGCCAAATGAAGGTACTTACACTGCAATTTGCACTCACTTACGTGACAAAGAAATCCTTTGGAGCTCGATATGCACTCTGACAAAAAATGGTATGAACTAGGGTTGGCCGAGCTCCGGAATTTTATCCACCACACCGCACCAGTATACACCGGTATACGCGATGACTGAGCATGTTGTGTTTAAGTTTGGTGATTCCTTGTTATTTAAGCTCTCTGTTTGGATCACTGAAAACATAGCACAACCTAATACAAATGGCATAAATAGGAGCTCACAAGATATAAGGACTTAGATTTATGGATAAATATTTAAATTGAAAGGTTGATGCAAAAATATTAACGTATAAAAATATTAAGTAATGAAGTCGAAAGGCAGTTTTCCTGTATATATATATATATATATATATATATATATATATATATATATATATATATATATATATATATATATATATATATATATATATATATATATATATAATATTATATATAATAATATATAATATATATAATTTTTTTAATATTTTTAATAAAAATTTTAAATTTTAGAAAATTAATAATAATAAATAATTTAATAATAATAATAATAATAATAATAATAATAATATACAATATAATAATAATAATAATAATAATAATAATAATAATATAATAATAATAATAATAATAATAATAATAATAATAATAATAATAATAATAATAATAATAATAATAATAATAATAATAATAATAATAATAATAATAATAATAATAATAATAATAATAATAATAATAATAATAAACTATTAAATAAAAGAGAATTGAAAGTGAGAGTTCAAGAGAGAAAATGGGGGAGAGGGAGGTCTGTATGAGGGAGAAAGGGCTAGAATTGTGGGGATAAATAAGGGAGCGTGAGCTGGAGGGAGTCGAAGGTTGGGGATAGAAGAAGGGGGGCTTCGTATCGAACAGAGACGAGAGGAGCGAAGACTAGTCTTTGCTTATCATTTTTGGTCTGCTGGAGTGAGTTAGCTATTTGTAATTAAAAGTGGAATTTTCTATTGTATATAAAGCGCCCAAAATTGGCAGGTTATCTTCGTTAAAGGTAAGTTAATGTTTGCGTCCTTTTTGGACAAGTTAAAATCTAAAGAAACCCCTTTTTCATATTGAAATTGAATATTTTATATACTAAATTCTCTTTACCTTATATTTCTAGGTATCAAATGCTATATTTTATTACGTTTGCCGGGTGTAGTTGTCAGCGGTGACGAAATATTTTGTTTAATTGGTGTATAAAAGTGTTTTGAAAATTATTTAATAGTGTAATATGTAATTTTAAAAACTTTTGTACTTTTAATTAAGTTATACCTTTACAAAAGTTATCCAGTAAAAATAAAATTTCCTTCCTCTAAGCGAAAATAAATGGAAAATTGAACGATAACTAAAAATAAGCTCCGGATTTTCGATATGAAAAAAAGTCGAAACTTTTTGAGGAAAAGACCGAGTTTTATTTTTTTTTCTTTTCTTTTTTTTTTTTTTTTCTTTTACAATGCCACGGAGCACTATTTTGAATATTTTCGGTCCAACCAATTCTATTTTTAAATTTTTTTAATATTCTCTAAATTTGGAAACATTCTTTTTTTTCTTAGAATCCTATAAATATTTTGAAGAAAGTTGTATTGTCAACCTTACGTAAATCTGAGTCCATATATCCGTAGAATATTCATTCACTAATCTTTCTTAAAGAATATATTATATATATATATATATATATATATATATATATATATATATAATATATATATATATATATATATATATATATATATATATATATATATATATATATATATATATATATATATATATATATATATATATATATATATATATATATATATATATATATATATATATATATATATATATATATATATATATATATATATATATATATATATATATATATATATATATATATATATATATATATATATATATATATATATATATATATATATATATATATATATATATATATATATATATATATATATATATATATATATATATATATATATATATATATATATATATATATATA
>SEYY01019207.1:17500-25000 GCA_009176605.1 Armadillidium nasatum | reverse complement strand
CAAAGTTGCATGTTTAATGTTAGTGTCCCCTACCCCTCTTTTTTTCAGTGGCATACGGTGCATAGGAGGTGCATGGGGGAGGGGGGGGGGAAGTTTAGGGAGTCAGAAATCTATTTCTTTCTTGAGTTTAATGTGAGCTTCATTAATAGAGTAACCATTTATATTTTTAAATGCATTAAAAGTTTAAAAAATCCCTTACGTAAGATACTACTATCAATATTTATCTAAACTTCCCCCGAAATGTTCTGACATTTCCAATATATATATATATATATATATATATATATATATATATATATATATATATATATATATATATATATATATATATATATATATATATATATATATATATATATATATATATAATATATATAATAAATATATCAGTAATGGAAGAGTTCTTAGGGACCTAATTTTAAATATGAATTAACTTGCAAAGAAAACAGATATATTCATTTTATAGCAAACGTTTCGTATTTATTACCATACATCTTCAGTGCTTAAAATAGAATGAAAAAAAATTTAATTTTACAAAAAACTTTGTAACAATTTTTATTTTTTTTTCATAATTAATGAAAATGTGTGAAGCTTAAAAATTTAAAAATAGTAGTTTTAAATATAAAAGAAATGTTAACAAAAATAGAGAAGTATATAAACGAGGGATGAAAAAATAGACAAGACAAAAAGAGAAAAGAAAAAAGAATGAAAGACAGATCAAGCATTTAGAAGTGAGAACGAGGAATTCTTGGTATTAAGGGTGGGGTTAATTGTTTTTATATATAAAGATTCCAAAAATTTTAGCTCTTCGTCATTAGAAGCATTTTAGAAGATATAAAAGTTCTGGAGAGATATTTAGTATGTTTGGTGAGATTAGAGGGATCTCTGATAGCTGAATATTCCGGATGGGAAATAGGACGATTATTTAAAAAAAAAAAAAAAAAAAAAAAAAATTTGGTCCAGTGTTTTTTGTAATATTAAAGCATGCTTCTGTGCAGGACTTATCGGGGGTTGCACAACAGATTGCCACAGCACTCAATATTCTTAGTCGTAAGAACATTCTACGTGACTGGTGATTTTCTTTTTAAAGCTGAACCTGTTACTCATATTCTCGACTGTTTCGTCTCCACTTATATTCAACCTTCCCTTGTTCATTCAGCCTCTTCCGAAAAATGGAGACCCATTTCAACCCTCTAGCTATAAGCACATCTCTTTAACTTCTGTTATTTTCAAAGTTTTCTAATCTACCCTTAGCAAGATGATTTGAAAACATCTTCATTTTTTTATATCTTATTTCATGTTGTCAGTGTGGTTTCCGTAAGGAGCGTACAACTAGCGGTGTGGTTTCAGTAAGGAGCGTACAACTAGCGATCTTCTTTCTCCTCTCTCTGACTCGCGGTCTTTTGTTTTACAGCAGTTCGGTGAGTCTTCTGCCGTGCCGCTAGACAAATCGAAAGCTCTCGATAGAGTCTGCCACAGAGCTTTGATTTCTAGACTTGTATCTTTCTATATATATTCTTCTCTCTTTGGCTTTTTCTCAGATTTAATTTCATTTTGTTCGATAGCAGCTTTTATAGACTGCCATCGTTCATCCATTAAATCTGATAATGATGATGTTCCTCAGGGTTCTGATCTAAGAGGTTAGTTATCTTGTGGTTCCTTAGTAACTTCTCCCTATCCTAGTTGCTTGTAAAGGGGCGCTGTTCGCCCTTTTTATGGTGTATTAATCATCTATTTGGGATGGTGCACACTTCACTCTTTGATAAGGTAGAATCTAGGTATATGGTCTTCTCAGTCATCCTATTCTAACTATTCCCAATCTCTTTCTAGATGTTGCAATATAGCACCACTCTCATTATACTATCATTATTACAATGGATACTTCTCTTCTGAGCTCACTAGTCGTATACCTCAAACTTTGAGGAGAGCATGTACGACTCACATTTCTACACAGTCTCATCCTGTCTTTATCCAACACTCTGATCCCAGACTTAATTTAACATTTTTGGGCAGTCTTACTTGTACTCTTCAGGTTGTCTGAAACACTCCTCTTTATCTATTTTCTCAACTTCTTTGGCTTACACACTGTTAAACACCATAATTTGAAGCATGTCGAACTTTTATTTGGCTCTGGTTTATATTTTTTCCTTAATTCCAGAGGAATTTAGAAGTCCTATCTATGGTCATAACCAACTAGAAGTGGCTATATATATATATATATATATATATATATATATATATATATATATATATATATATATATATATATATATAATATATATATATATATATATATATATATATATATATATATATATATATATATATATATAGAGTGTGTGCGTGTGAGTGTGCGTGCGCGTGCTTGCGTGTATGCTTGTGCGTGTACTTATACTGTACGTATGAAGGCAGTTGACATTTCAAATATATCTTTAACATCTCGAAGCCATTTAGGAAATCTTCTTCGCGTCTTTTCCCATAAAACAATAATTTTGGATGTAAAGAACAACAAAGAATACACAAAATAAGGAATCCTGAAAATGACCTTTTCTTCAGGCGTTCTTTTTTATCTTATCGGAAATCTTCCAAAGGGGAATCCTTATTAATGGGCCTTGAATTATACCTCCTTCTACAGGAGAGATTAGGTCTCCGTCTTTAAAGAGGGTCGATTGCATCCTCGGTTCTCACATGTTTCAAATTGTGGATATTGTAATATATATATATATATATATATATATATATATATATATATATATATATATATATATATATATATATATATATATATATATATATATATATATATATATATATATATATATATATATGCAAACGAGAGGTCCAGGGTTCGAGACCTGGCCGGAGCGGGAAATGTGAGCGGTTTCTCCTTGCGCTTTGCTTCGAATGACTCAATCGTTAAATGAGTACATCAGTGGAGTGCTCTTGCCACTGATGGGAAAACTCCCCGGTATCCGCGATAGGCCTGGCCCAGCCAGCGGTAACCGCCGTAGGGCCCAAGAAACTCTAGGATCTTCCTCGAAAGATCCTGCTGACAGGTTCTCGCACCTACAGGAGTATGGTGAGTTTTTTGAGTTATATATATATATATGCTGTTGGGGATTGTGTACGATTCACCACGGTTTAACTAAATGGTTTCATTTACTATATATATATATATATATATATATATATATATATATATATATATATATATATATATATATATATATATATATATATATATATATATATATATATATATATATATATATATATATAATATAAATAATATATATATATATATTTTTACGGTTTTTACCTCTACAAATTTATAACAGGATTGAGGTATTCAAAAACAGTAAAATAAAATTTAATGCTTTTGTTGCTTCGTAAAATGATAAAATTAATAATTTTTTTATCTCCTTTGTTAATGTCCACATTATAAAATATATTTTTATAATAAAACCTTATATATAAAAATTGTTGGTAATGCTCTTATGTTTGGAAGAATACAAAAGTGGTTTCGGAGTTTTTAATTAAAGGATCTTTTATAAAGGGGGTGATTAAAAAATTTTTCTCCCTATTTTTTTATTTTGGTCATATTTAATGGGAATTGATAAGGGATTTTTTTATTATTATTATTATTTTATTATTATTATTATTATTATTATTATTATTATTATTATTATTATTATTATTATTATTATTATTATTATTATTATTATTATTACCATAATACTGTAAGAAATGAGCGTAGTTTAACGGTTGTAGATGCAGAGATCTTGACAGCAATAAAATTGATTTTCAATACATATTATTATATTATTATTATTATTATTATTATTATTATTATTATTTATTTTTATTTTTATTATTAGTATTATTATTACTATTATTATTATATATATGTGGTAGATATTCTTATAATTCTAGCGACATCATACACTAACAGTAATGCTATACTATTTTCTAGTATTACTACTGGAGATAGTATTTATTATATATATTATTATTATTATTATTATTATTATTATTATTATTATTATTATTATTGTTATTGTCGTTAATTTCATTATTGTTACACCATTATTAGCTACTATTATAGCTATTACTATTATTACTATTACTATAAATTTAAATACATTCTTGAAATACCTTTTCTGAAATTTTTTTATTTTTTATAATTGTTTATCTATTACAATAAATTGTATGTGATTAAAGTAAATTTCGCTCGTTTAGTTATGGATTAATGTATATCAGTAATGCAATTTTACCTCAAATCCGTTGTTTCTAATCCTCTCAATATATCAGAGAATTTAGAATTTAGAATTTAGAATTTAGAATTTCCTTTACTCTTATTATTCCTATTGAGTATTATTTTACACTTTTCTTAGTTTCCACATTCTATACTTGAATCCGACTCACGATGGTAAATCATTCCTTGTTGAAATTGTGAGAATTTAAACCCCTTTTTTACTTAATTCTTTGTCTGTCACTATTCATTCGAAAGTCTCTCATGAGGTTTATACTTCACTTGACTTAAATTACGAAGCTCTGAATGAGAACGGTTCGGAATTTATTTTCGAACAGAAGTTTAGTACTTTCTTCAGAAGTTATTTCATAATGCTAGATCAGTAAAAGTTTCTCTCTCTCGTCTCTCTCTCTCTCTTTCTCTGTCTCTCTTTCTCTGTCTCTTTCTCTGTCTCTCTTTCTCTGTCTCTGTCTCTGTCTCTGTCTCTCTGTCTCTCTCTCTCTCTCTCTCTCTCTCTCTCTCTCTCTCTCTCTCTCTCTCTCTCTCTCTCTCTCTCTTTGAAAATACAACTAGATAAGTCCTCAATGTTACTCCTGAGAGATGTTTGATCATTACCAACGATGTGCGATTTAGAGCTAGTTTAGAACTAATGTAAAAACTCATTTAATTTTTATAGGAGCTCTGGCATGGACTTTAATCAAGTCCAACTTCACAATAAAAATAGTATATATATATATATATATATATATATATATATATATATATATATATATATATATATATATATATATATATATATATATATATATATATATATATATATATATATATCGTCGCTGTGAAATCAAACCGGCATATCTGCAAAAATTGAATTTTTCAGTTTTTGGTGTCAAAAGATTTCTTTTTTTCCCGTCTATTTTTATGTCGAACCGGCATATCGTATAGTTGAATAAAAATCCGTCAGATGGCGTTGGGCCTGTATGCATTTACATGTAAAAAGCCCATTTGCGTAAACTTTAAAGCGCTCAGGTGAAAAATATGAATTTTGCAGATATGCCGGTTTGATTTCACAGCGACGATATATATAAGGGATGGAGTGAAGTATCGGTATATTTTTAGGTATCGGTATTGAACCTTCGGGTATCAGTATCGGTATCGGCAAAATATGACCAATACCAATACCAGAATTTTATATATATATATATATATATATATATATATATATATATATATATATATATATATATATATATATATATATATTCTCTCTGGAAGTGTTTTCACCCTGTCAGTAAGACCATCATATTTCGCCATCTGCTCTTAAAAGTCCCTTTCTTTGAGTGCTCTAAAAGATGATGTTTTTCGGCTCTTTGACTTCAGTGCTAGTCCTTGAATATTATTAAAATTCCCAGGGAGGGGTTTCACCCTTTCAATGGGACTTCCACCTTCTCCATCTCCCCTCTAAACAGTTTCTGATTAAAGAGCTCTCCAGAAGATCAAGTTTCTCGGAGCTGTGGTTTCTCATACTGGCCCTGGAGTTGTTACAAGCAGTAAGCAATAATTATATGGCCAGGTTGCTAGTCCTGTAACGCCATATATATATTATATATATATATATATATATATATATATATATATATATATATATATATATATATATATATATATATATATATATATATATATATATATATATGTATGTATGTATGTATGTATGTATGTATGTATGTATGTATGTATGTATGTATGTATGTATGTATGTATGTATGTATGTATGTATGTATGTATGTATGTATGTCCTCTGGTGAATAAAGGCCAGAACCCTATCAAATTCCATCAGAGTTGGAGAAATAATGGAGACGTGGTCAAATTCCTCCAAAGTTGGAGGGAAGTCAGAATCAGAGTTAGTTGATGGTCGACTTGTCTAGAATGTTGAGTTTATCTCCAAGACGATCAGGGATACTAGTAGGGAGCTTCTCTCACCATACGTCGTTTTGGATGGAGAATTGAAAGGCATGTTCACTGGCTGTATCATGAAAACTAGAATAATGTTATTGGCTGCGGTGAACATTGAAATCACCTAATTTAATAATTTCTGAGAAATTAGAAGAAGAGAGAATGTTCTCTGTTTTGGAGTTTAGATACTTAAAGAATTTAGGATAGTCAGTAAATTAGGAGATAAATAAACAGAACAAATGAATTTAGACGTAGAATGACAAGAGAGCTTTAGCCACGAGGTGGAAAAATTCAGGACACTCCAGATTAGAGACTTTAGAGTAAACAAAATAACAACATCCTTTGGGTGAAAATTGAAGATAGAGAATAGAGAAGCACCATCCCTGAATAGGACTTTGCCCGTGATTGGTGGTGCTGTTTAAAATAAATAAAAAAAAAAAAAAAGAGAGAGGAAACAGAAAATGGTTTGCTATCTGAACACTCAAGTACTAGAGTTTCTGTCAAGAATAAGAGGATAGGTCTAAAAGAAGAGAGGTGACGTTCAACAAAATGGAAATTGTATTGAAGATGGCGACTGTTACAGAAATTAACGAATAAAAGACCATGCATTAGGGCAAGTCGGATGCAAAGTCTTGGTGGCACCAACCCTATATCACCTTTCAATAGTTTTATTTATCACTGTGACATCAAAATAACTAGATGTATTACATATAGCAGAAAACCAAAATTTTATGATCATTGGATATTTTCAATCTTTATGAGTTCAATAAAAAGTTGGTATCGGTATCGGTAAATTTTGAGGTATCGATATCGGTATCGAGTGGTTTAAAATTATTGGTATCGGTATCGGTTAAAATTTTAGTATTGCTCCATCCCTATATATATATATATATATATATATATATATATATATATATATATATATATATATATATATATATATATATATATATATATATATATATATATATATATATATATATATATATATATATATATATATATATATATATATATATATATATATATATATATATATATATATATATATATATATATATATATATATATATATATATATATATATTATTTCTTCAATATGGTGCTAAATTCCTGTGAAATTTAATTGAAAAAATTAATTTCAATTGAAAATTTAGGAGCGTGAAAAATTTTAATCATATAAATTCAATATGATTTTAAAGCACATCACACACATACACACACATATATATATATATATATATAATATATATATATATATATATATATATATATATATATATATATATATA
>SEYY01019207.1:0-5000 GCA_009176605.1 Armadillidium nasatum | reverse complement strand
AGGTTCGAATATACTCTGAATACTTTGAATTTTTAACCATAAAATTTTGAATACTAAAGTTTTTATTTACATTTTAAAATAATAAATAAAATAAATTAATAAATAAATAAATAAAAACTTAGAATTTTTTTTTTTCAGTTATATTGTATCAAGATTTTTTTAAATATTATTGTATGAAGCTGTGCTCCCACCCACATAGTCCATACTTTTATATATATATATATATATATATATATATATATATATATATATATATATATATATATATATATATATATATATATATATATATATATATATATATATATATATATATAAGTTTGAAGGCATTTGCTAGGAATTATAGTGTTAGCCCCAAATTTCATTCTTTTGTTTTTCTATAGCTTAAGACGCTTCCTAAAATTCTCTCACCCTCCCGGGGTGGGGGGGGGGGCTCGCCCAGCATATTAGGAGCCCCTGCATTATAGGAAATGAAATCATTTTAAAAAATATATATTTTTTATTAAGTGTTTTGTTTTTCTCTTTTTACTAGGTAAAGTACCTAAAAACTCTGTAGAAAAATATATGAAAAATATTTGAAAACGGTTTTTTAATATCAATAATTTTAAATGTATCCGTTATGTCTTCTAATTTAAGCATATTATTAGTTATTATTATTATTATTATTATTATTATTATTATTATTATTATTATTATTATTATTTATTATTTTTATTATTGTTATATTTAATTAATTTTATTATTTTATATTTATTTTATTATTATTATAATATATATATATATATATATATATATATATATATATATATATATATATATATATATATATATTATATATATATTATATATATATATATATATATATATATATATATAAGTATTCGGTATTCATACTCGCATTCGTATTTTTTGTTATTCAGTATTCGTACAAATTTTTTTTTGTATCGTCCCTCACTATAAATATATATAATATAATATATATATATATATATATATATATATATATATATATTATATATATATATATATATATATTATATATATATATATATATATATATATATATATATATATATATATATATATATATATATATATATATATATATATATATATATATATATATATATATATATATATATATATATATTATATATTTTTTTTTTTTTTTTTTTTTTTTTTTTTTTTTTTTTTTTTTTTTTTTTAATTTTTTTTTTATATTAAAAAAAAAATTTATTTTATTTTATTTTTTTTAAATCTGTGATTTTAAGCATAATTTCCATTTATAATCGTAAAATACCCTATTTAATGATTAATAACTCGCATTCGAATAAACGTTCTTTATTGTTTCTAAGAAGATTATCAATATTGAACATTAATTTTTAGTGAGTTAATGTTGTTTTTGAAGTTGGCGACAGAATCCTCAAGAATTTAAATTTTTTTTTAAATATCCTTAATTTAATTTTCATCCATTATAATGGTGATTTTATTCGCCATTGTGAAAAACATGTATTTCAAATTTATTTCTTACTTAAAACGGATTTCATCTTAAAATTTCCTCATTTTCACCTCATAAAGGCGAGCCAATATTTCTTATTAATATACGAATTTTAAAATTTGGTAACGTTGTTCTGCCTACCTGTATCTCTTCTGCATATTTGAATGAGAATTTTACATTTGGCAACATTGTTTTGCTTTCTATGAAGGAATCTCTCTCTCTCTCTCTCTCTCTCTCTCTCTCTCTTCTCTCTTCTCTCTCTCTCTCTCTCTCTCTCTCTCTCTCTCTCTCTCTCTCTCTCACTCTCTCTCTCTCCTCTCTCTCTCTCTCTCTCTCTCTCTCTCTCTCTCTCTCTCTCTCTCTCTCTCTCTCTCTCTCTCCTCTCTCTCTCTCTCTCTCTCTCTCTCTCTCTCTCTCTCTCTCTCTCTCTCTCTCTCTCTCTCTCTCTCTCTCTCTCATCTCTTGAATTTCTTGAATCTCTACGCAAACAGTATGCGTTCGAAAATGGAGAAAGATTTAAAGTCTCCCAGACAAACTTGAAAGAGAGAACATTCACACTCAGATAGATAGATGAGAGAGGGATTGCTTAATTAAGACGTGCAGCAATGTTGCCAAGTATAAAATTCGCATCCCAATACTAGAATGGTACTGAACAACATTCCAAATTTAAAATTCATCTATTAGGAGTTATTGTAGACAATAATATTGGAAATTAATGCATCATTTTATCTGTCTTTGATGCGAGCATGTGACGTCATAAATATATTAATTTGAGCATTTTAGAGCCGTAATTAAAAATGAAAATAGTGGAAAAATAAATATAAAACCGGCCATGGCTGGGGTAATTCTTGCGGAAGACTTGAAGAGACAGAACTAGAAATGGAAGTAAGAATGTGATCGGATGAGCCTTGAGGATGAAAGAGTTTAACAGTATAATGCGAAGGATAAGAAGTTAAGAAAGGGTCAAGTATGTTAGGTTCATCACCATGACGGCCAGGGATGCGGGTAGGGAGTTATATCAACTGCTCAAGGTTGTTCTGGATAGAAAAGTGGTAGTCGATTTAACCAGCTGGATCATGGGGGTGGTGAACATTGAAATCACCTAAAATGATGATTTCGGAGAAAGTAGAAGAAGAATGAATGTATTCTATTTTGGAGCTTAATTAAATAGTCGAAGAATTTTTATAGTCAGTAGAATTAGGAGATAAATAGTCAGATGAAATAAATTTAGTAGTAGAATTGCAAGATAGCTTAAGCCATAAAGTAGATAGTTCAGAAGACTCGAAGTTAGAGTTACGAGAACAATCAACATCGTTGGTAACATATTCACAACATCCGACTTTAGCTGAAAATTGAAGATAGAGGCAGTAGAAGGTAACAGAATAAGGTTGCTGTCAGCGCATTCAAGCACCTGAGTTTCGGTTAAAAACAAGAGATGAGGTTTAGAAGAAGAGTGATAGTGTTCGACAAGAAGGATATCAGAAAAACACAGCGAATTTTCAGAAATTAATGAAAAAAGAAAGAACCGTGCACCGGGGCAAGTCGGACGCTGAGTCTTGGCGGTACCATCCCCATCATCGGAGGCCGCCAACTCCCAAGTGATGATGGGGTGAGGGGTGGATGAGGGGCATTCTTTGGATGCCGACCCTCCAAGATCTCCGAGGTTTCTTTTAATTTCGCCATTTCGTTTTGTTTTAAAAGGGAATGCATGAGTAACCGTTTGTAAATTTGTGTAAACATGTGATGAAATGAGGTGGAGAGGTAGAGGGAGCATAGACACTCCATGTGAGAGCGGTATACTAGAGACCCTCTGAGAAGGTGAAACGCGAAAAGGAACGAACCAAAGGGCAACGGAGTGAAACGGAATAGTCTAACCCATCCTATCACTCTGCGAGTTATGCCCAATGGAGGTACTTGCATCGCTTCGGACGGCGCTTCGTTTTCCCTCATATTATATATATATATATATATATTATATATATATATATATATAATATATATATATATATATATATATATATAATATCGATGTTTCAATATTTTTTTAATTGAAGAAATATGTATAATTCCAGAACCATTAGCAAATGCAATTTTAATCTCGAAAGTTTTTTTTTTTTTTTAGCTTATATATATATATATATATATATATATATATATATATATTATATTATATATATATATATATATATATATATATATTATATGCTTCTCTGTAGCTAAAATTTCAAAAATTAATAAAATAAATAAATAAAAAAAAATTATTTTTACAAGTTTACGTTCTTTTTTTTTTTTTTTTTTTTTTTTTTTATTTATTTATTTTTTTTCCAGCAGAAGATAACGAGAATGTCTTTTCGAAAATTCAACAAATAATAACAAATTAAACTCTTTAGAATATATTAATATGTTGATGATATTATTAATTTTATTATATTTTAAAATTATATTTAAATAAAAAAAGCGCCAGAACCATAAAAATAGAAGATAACAAATTACAAAACGAAAAGCAGCACAAGCATATATATATATATATATATATATATATATATATATATATATATATATATATAATATAATTATATATATATGCTAAGTCACAAAAATAGCAAAAACTTCGAGATTTAAAAATTAGCATTGCTATTGGTTTGGAATTATACGATATTCTCAATTAAAAAAAAATTTGAAAACATCGATATTATATATTATATATATACATATATATATATATATATATTATATATATTATATATATATTATATATAATATATATAATTATATTATATATATATATTTAGTGGGGAGGGAGATGAGAGCCGTAAGAAGCGATGAAAGTACACCCCATTGGATAACTCGCAGATGATAAGATGGACTAGAGTGCTAGACCATTCCGTTTCACTCTGTTGTCTTTGGTTCGTTCTTTTTCGCGCTTCACCTTCTCAGAGGGTCTCTAGTATACCCTCACTCATACTGGAGTGTCTATGCTCCCTCTACCTCTCCACCTCATTTCATCACATGTTTACACAAATTTACAAACGGTTACTCATGCATTCCCTTTTAAAACAAAACGAAATGGCGAAATTAAAAGAAACCTCGGAGATCTTGGAGGGTCGGCATCCAAAGAATGCCCCTCATCCACCCCTCACCCCATCATCACTTGGGAGTTGCGCCTCGATGATGGGGATGTACCGCCAAGACTCAGCGTCGTTCCCGGTGCCCTTCTTTTTTCATTAATTTCTGTAACATTCGCTGTGTTTTTCTGATATCCTTCTTGTCGAACACTATCACTCTTCTTCTAAACCTCATCTCTTGTTTTTAACCGAAACTCAGGTGCTTGAATGCGCTGACAGCAAACCTTATTCTGTTACCTTCTACTGCCTCTATCTTCAATTTTCAGCTAAAGTCGGATGTTGTGAATATGTTACCAACGATGTTGATTGTTCTCGTAACTCTAACTTCGAGTCTTCTGAACTATCTACTTTATGGCTTAAGCTATCTTGCAATTCTA
>SEYY01019206.1:57500-60000 GCA_009176605.1 Armadillidium nasatum | reverse complement strand
ATATATGTAGTGTGTGACCTTATGATGGAAACATGTTTGTATTAATATTAAAAATGCCAGCGAATAAAAGCATTTGAATACTGAAATAAAAATCCAGCATTTTAAAAGAGAAACAAATGTCAATTAATAATTATTTGATTATTAAATAACAAATGAATTAATGAAAATTAATGTATTCATTCCGACTATAACAATAATACAGACGCTGAAATAAAATACAATTGAAGCTTACAATTATGAAACTTTTTTTTATGAAATATTTTCATTTTTATCTTTGATTTAATAATTAAAATAGTAATTTTCAATATTTTTAATTAACCGTGCTACTAAATAGATATATATATATATATATAATATATATATATATATATATATATATATATATATATATATATATATATATATATATATATATATATATATATATATATATATATATATATATATATATATATATATATATATATATATATATATATATATATATATATATATATATATATATATATATATATATATATATATATATATATATATATATATATTATATATATATATATATATATATATATATATATATATATATATATATATATATATATATATATATATATATATATATGTGTGTGTGTGTGTATGTGTGTGTTTGTGTGTGTATGTGTGTGTATATGTGTGTGAGTATGTGGATGAGTGTGGGTGTGTTGTATTTGCATTAAATTTTAATAGTTTCTCCTTAGAATATTTCAAACAGAAGAGAGCTTGAGTTGCTTGTTATTAAAAAGTAATAAAGTTACTGAACAGATTTTGTTCTTAGTTCATCGTTCTTGGGGCTCAAGTTGCTTCAGAAGACCAGTAAATCTAAGCCTGCAATGAATACAAGTTTAAAAATGATAACGTTTAGTGTACTTTTCCTAAGGTGTAATTGAGAGCAATGAACAAAAACATACTGAGAAATGTCTGCTTTGAGAAATACATCAAACTAACTGTTCATTTCTTATTGTATTTTTATCAGTATAAAATGTATACAAGGTATTTTTATTGGTTATTATAATGTTTTTGAATGTGATTAGTGAATATCAGTATAATAACTTCTTAGTAAAATAAAATAATAGGGTTTTCAAGATATTTATTATTTTAAATTTGTTTAAAGTGAGGGTGGTGTTCCTTTCTGTTTAAAATTTCTCTCTCTCTCTCTATCTATCTATGTATGTATGTATCTATCTATCTATCTATCTATCTCTTTCTCTTTACTGACTTTTGTCTGATAGAACTAGTCAGCAGTTTCAGAAATTTCAAAAGAAATTTTGTTTAGTATGTATGTTTATCATGTTTATTGTGTATGTTATGTATGTGTGTTTATTATGCATTTATTAAAATTAAAATTAAAATTTATAAAAAAAGACACCAGAAGTTTTATTGTCCTTTAAGATCGAAAACAAATTTCACCTTCTTTTTCTTATTTAGAATTTCTTATAACCAGAATAAAAATAGAATGAGATCCATAAAATCAGTTCTTCATATTCATAGTGTAAGAGATGATGGATTGAGGGTTTTAGGTAAAAAAGTGAAAAGAAGATTTTCTAAATAAAAATTTATTTATTTATTTATTTATTTATTTATTTTTGCTTAATTTATGTTTTCTCATGTATTAATCAAGCAACATGTCACATTCAAAATGCAACATGTAGTGATTCGACCTTGGACCAGACAAGTCTTCTTTATCTTCCCACAGTTAGTCTATATTTTCTAAGTTATGAATTGCAATTTTAAAATGGTATAAACCGAATATATTGAGCATGCATTTATTTATTTTTTTTTTGTTATTTAATTAATTATTTAATTATTCATTATTTATTGATCTATTTATTTATTTATTCATTTATTTATTTATTCGTCTTTGAAATGAGTTCGTTGTCCTCTTAGTCACTCCT
Source organism: Armadillidium nasatum (assembly GCA_009176605.1). Taxonomy (NCBI): domain Eukaryota; kingdom Metazoa; phylum Arthropoda; class Malacostraca; order Isopoda; family Armadillidiidae; genus Armadillidium; species Armadillidium nasatum. The sequence continues at coordinate 58,069 of SEYY01019206.1, read as the reverse complement.
TAGATATAATAAACAACGAAATACAATGAATTACTTGCTAGAAGAGAAGTTTCAGGGTCTTTGTTATGTAAAAGGATGCACTGCTGAACAAAACCACAGAAAACGTTTTACGTTCATTAGCATACGAATGCAAATTCAATTTTACTATGGGACCGTTTCTCACCAAACCGCGAGAACATGTCAAAATTTTTTCAGTAAAGAAAACGGTTATTAGCTCTTCTGTTTATTCATCAAACTAGGAAGATAACTATTTTAACAAAGCTGAGAATCGGCTCTTAAACTTTAGGAAGCTCTCCTTTTACTACGGTAGAAAATAAGACTGATAACTAATATCTTTTACAGAACTTATACACATTTTGTTAAATAGCATCACCGTGAAATATCCTAATAAATAGGAACATATTTTTACTAAAGACATATTGGCTGTGACCACTTTTTATAAAAGAAATTAATTAACAATTTCATATATATATATATATATATATATATATATATATATATATATATAATATATATATATATATATAATATATATATATATATATATATATCCTGATACAGATTAAGAA
>SEYY01019206.1:50000-55000 GCA_009176605.1 Armadillidium nasatum | reverse complement strand
TTTTTATTGCTTAAAACTTTCCGTTTTGTTATACGCTTAATGTCGGAGTTAATATTTCAAATCTTTAAATATATAATATTTTCTTTTTTAATAAATAATTAGCATTAAAAATTTGAAACTATAGTATATATATATATATATATATATATATATATATATATATATATATATATATATATATATATATATATATATATATATATATATATATATATATATATATATATATATATATATATATATATATATATATATATATATATATATATATATATATATATATATATATATATATATATATATATATATATATATATATATATATATATATATATATATATATATATTAGGCGCGTTTGGTTTTTTCAATTCTTGAAATATTTTAAAATAATTTTTGATTCTTTGGTAAGTTCGGTATCAAATAAAACCAAATTACCTTCAAATATTTTCTTGTTCTTAGCAAAACTCTGGAAACTTAACTATTAATTCAATTATTGCTGGAGTCTCCCTGCAGTTTCCAAGAGAAAATTAGCATACCTTCATCCTGCAGTTAAATATCGAGAAGCTTATTTACTCATCATGTTTATTGCTAAATCCATTTAAATTGGATGTTAGGTATGAATTATATTTAAAGTCTTTTCATTGAGAATATTGTAAGGTTCTTTAGTGTTAGTTATACGAAAGTTAAATAATAAAATTTGAATATATAAAGAAAGGAAAAATAGCTCCTATGCTATACTAGAAGCGAAAATGTTAATCAGAGAAAGGGAGTTAAGATTCTTCAAAATAATCTTAAAACAAAATAAAAATTTTCTTAAGATGAAAATTATACATGTTGTAGTTAGAGATGGAGAGGCTCTCATACACATGAAAAATAAGAGCTATTTACAATAAGACACAATGTAATTTTCAAGTCTGGTTGCAAGTTCAAAAAGAGCACTAATATTTTTGACTCAGTAATGTTAAAAGTTTCATAATTCTTTGTAGTATTCAGTTCAGAGATATTCGAATTATATTTTCTGTTAAAGTTGTAATAAGATGCATAAAAAAGCGAGAAGATAGAACGCTTAACAGTCAAATCTAAAGTATAATAATTTTGGAAAAATAATTATATATCTTAAAGTTCTGCATGTTCAATCCAGTCTGTAGTAAAGCTAGATTATTTCCTGGGTAAGGTAACTCATTCCATCGAATAAATCGTGCAACTGACTCAGTAATGTTAAAAGATATTCGAATTATATTTCCTGTTAAAGTTGTAATAATAAACATAAAAAAGCGAGAAGATAGAACGCCTAACGGTCGAATCTAAAGTAGAATAATTTGGAAAAATAATTATATATCTTAAAGTTCTGTATGTTCAGTCCAGTCTGTCGTAAATCTAGAGTTTTTCCTGGGAAAGGTATTTCATTCCATCAGATAAATCGTGCAGTAGTTTACTCTTATACATTGTTCCATTAGTTTTGTTTGATTAATTTGGAAACAAGATCACTGTACAAATGCACCAATATATTTTTATCTGGAGCAATTCTTTTCAAAGCTGAATTAAAATTTGCTTTCAATTTTATAAAAATGAACAAGAAATTTATTTTCGTATGCGAAGTGATTTTTTTTATGTTCTAAATTTTCTTTATAGAAATAAGAATATTTTGGTGATGTTTGGAACTTTGTCCCAAAGATTCTTTTCCTTCAGTTTTCCTAAGTTAAGATTTAGGATTTTACCTTAAAACTAAATTGAATTAATTTTGCAACAATTTTGAAAGTAAGTTACCTAGAAAAATGTCTCTTTCGAATAATTTTAAAAAAGGTAGAACACTTTACTCAAAGAAAACTTTATAAATAAAATAAATTTAAATTTGACTTTCTCGATTTTCTTTGAAAAATATTCCTTCAAAGCTTCATTAATATGAAAAATTTGTTATGATAAAGTACGTTAAAAAGTAGGTCTTTTCAACCATTTTAGGGTTAAAAAAAAATAGATTTAGCTCCCAATGTTAAAGGAGCTCTGATAATGAGTATATAATGTCTATTCTTATTTAAAATATATAATTAGATTGAAATCTAAGAACTTATTTTACTCACATTTTATTAGCCAAAATATGAAGCAATTTCATTTTATGCATACTCAATTTTTCCTGCATTGTCGAAGTTAATGTTACACACACTCCACACAATAATATTATATATATAATATATATATATATAATATATATATATATATATATATATATATATAATATATATACATATATTATATATATATAATATATATAATATATATAAATATATATATATTATATATATATATATATATATATATATATATATATATATATATATATATATATATATATATATATATATATATATATATATATATATATATTATATATATATATATATATATAATATATATATATATATATATATATATATATATATATATATATATATATATATATATATAATTATATATAATAATATATATATATATATATATATATATATATATATATAAATTATATATATATATTATATATATATATATATATATATTATATATATATATATATATATATATATATATATATATATATATATAACAAAAAAAAAAAAAAAATATCTGCAAGAAATTAGAGATAACAAAACCATATTCCGAGTATAAAATCTCTAAAGTATTAAAAAAAAAGATAGAGAGATAATTGTGAACAATAATTAAGAGACAAAATAGGGTCGTAACGAGGCATCAGAGAGGCATAAAAGGATGGAGATAAAAGGAACGAATTACCTTCACCAAAACTTTCAAGAGACTGATAACTGCTGTCTTCGATTTTGTCACAAACGCTGAATATAATCCTTGTTTCTCTTTTTATAACACATTGGAGAGTTTTTTTTTTTTTTTTTACAGCTTACTAATATATATATATATATATATATATATATATAGTATATATATATATATATATATATATATATATATATATATATATATATATATATATATATATATATATATATATATATATATATATATATATTATATATATATTATTATTATATATATATATATAATATATATATATATATATATATATATATATATATATATATATATATATATATATATAGATATATATATATATATATATATACATATATATATATATATATATATATATAATATATATATATATATATATATATATATAATATATATATATATATATATATAATATATAACTTACTACTTAAGAACGATTCTCCCTTTCTTTAGACGAATGACTTTGCCTTAAATCAGATTATTTTCTTTGCAGCCTGAAATTTTTGTAGAATTTTATGCTTTGCTTTCGTCTCTAACTTGTTATATACTCTGAAATATATTACGTTGCTAAGGTGGTTGTATCAAAGCCCCATTTTCACTGAGAGCAATCAGATATTTTGTTGCAGGTTCTTTATTATTTAAAAGTCTTGATCCTACTTGAGGTTTTTCTGGGACCACAGAATTTTTCCAAGAAAAGTGTAATTGACCCTTTCGGTCATTATGTATTAATGATCTATGCTACTACCAGTATCTTTGCGAGTATAGCGCATTGCATTTGTAGAGAATATGTAATGAGGTGTTTATTGCTTCGTTCAGGAAGTTTCAGTAGACAATCTCGATCTTTCTTTTACTCGAGAAAGAATCTGTATTTTTCATAGATAGTCAGAAGTTCAGTAAAAAGTTTAATTTCTGATCTATTTATGGTTATAATTTTATTTGCCCTGTTCAGTCAAGATCTGATAAGAAACTATGCCTGTATGAGATTAAGGATATATGATAAATCGTCCATTATTATTATTATTATTATTATTATTATTATTATTATTATTATTATTATTATTATTATTATTATTATTATTATTATTATTATTATTATTATTATTATTATTATTATTATTATTATTATTATTTATTATTATTATTATTATTATTATTATTATTATTATTATTATTATTATTATTATTATTATTATTTATTATTATTATTATTAAACAAGAAATAATAAAAATCCTTTAAAAGTGATTTGAAAATTCTCATTTCACAAAATATTTAATAATAGAATTTCCGTTTTTCTTTTAGCGGATGTCTTTTGTAGCTAATAATGTTAGCAACAGATACTGCATTGTTGACCCTTTTCAAAAAGCAATTCGTGCTTAGTAAGAATGGTTTCTCGTTTTCTTTATTAAAAATCTCATTTTTCCCCATTTTTAAGGCTATTTTACGAAGCCTTCCAACAAGGGATAGAGGACATTAAAACGACATTATGTCTGGATTAAAAACACTTACAACCCATTGTAAGTCTTCATTACTGTTAGTTCAGCGAAATTTATTTGGCACCCTTTATATGCGTGATTCTCAATTTTTAAGGGGGAAAAGTCTTTATTATCCATCATTTTGTTAAAATTTTCTCCCTAAGGCCGTGGATTATAACAACGTAAGTGCCTTTCTTATGAGATCAAATATGCTAACGGAAGAAGCTGTTAAATATGTTTACTTTCAAATGCTTAAAAAATAGGATACTAACTTAAATTTAATAGTGGTATTTTTAAACACAGGATTTTTAGTGTTATTTATATTTATTTTTAGATATACGCCCACAAAACACATTTGAAACGTACATTTACCCTGCGTAAATAAAAAGACACATGCAGACAGATTGTACTTTCAAGAGTTAAGTTGTGTGTGTAAGTGAAGAGAGAGAGAGAGAGAGAGAGAGAGAGAGAGAGAGAGAGAGAGAGAGAGAGAGAAGAAGAGAGAGAAAGAGAGAGAGGAAGAGAGAGTAGAGAAGAGAAGAGAGAGAGAGAGAGAAAGAAAGAGAGAGAGAGAGAGAGAGAGAGAGAGAGAGAGAGAGAGAGAGAGAGAGAGAGAGAGAGAGAGAGAGAGAGAGAGAAAGGGAAAGAGGGAGAGTAAGAGAGGAAATAGGGAGATTCAGACAGACAGAGAGGAAGAGACTTTTCAACG
>SEYY01019206.1:37500-40000 GCA_009176605.1 Armadillidium nasatum | reverse complement strand
AGAGAAGGTAACAACCTAAGGAGAATGATAAAAGGATTAAGAAAAGATCAAATATATTGGGTTCATAACCAAGATGGTTAGGGATATGGGTAGAATTGCACCAACTACTCAAGGTTGTTCTGGTTAGAAAAGTGGTAGGCTAGTTCACCAGATGGACCAAGGGAACTATGTGAAAGCCATTGGCAGTGGTTAATAATGAAATCACCTAAAATGATGATTTCGGAGAAAGGAGTTTAATAGTCAAAAAAATTTATTAGTCAGTAGAATTAGGAGAGAAATAGACAGAACAAATAAATTTAGTAGTAGAATTGCAAGAGAGCTTAAGCCATAAAGAAGAGAATTCAGAAGGCTCCATATTAGAGACACGAGAACAAACAATACCTTTGCTCACATAAGCGCAACATCAGGTTTTTAATGAAAGTTGAGGATAGAGACAGTAAGAGGAAACAAAATAAGGTTGACTGCCAGTTCAAACAAACTCCTGAGTTTCGATTAAGAATAAGAAACGAAGTTTAGAAGAAGAGAGGTGGTGTTCGACAAAGGGAAATTTTAAAGAAAGACTGCGAATGCTGCAGAACTTCAGCGGAGGCAGTCAGCTCCCAAGTGAGGATGAAATGAGGGTTGAATGAGGGGAATTCCTTGGGTTCCACCTCTCCAACTATCTCTGAGGCAGCTTTTTTTTTTCTCCACCCATTTCTGTTTTGCTTAAAAAGGTAATGTATGAGCAAGAAGTTCTTGTAAATTTGTGTTAACATGTTAAAAATAGAGTGGTGGAGAGGTAATGGGAGCAACCCTCTGAGAAAGTGAAACGCGAAAAGGTACGAGCGAAAGGGCAACTGAGTGAAACGGAATGGTATATATATATTATATATATATATATATATATATATATATATATATATATATATATATATATATATATATATATATATATATATATATATATATATATATATATATATATATATATATATATATATATATATATATATATATATATATATATATATATATATATATATATATATATATATATATATATATATATATATATATATATATATATATATATATATATATATATATATATATATATATATATATATATATATATATATATATATATATATATATATATATATATATATATATATATATATATATATATATATATATATATATATATATATATATATATATATATATATATATATATATATATATATATATTCATTAGAGAATAATCTGACATTTAATTATTCAAATATCGACATCTGCTTAAAAAAAAATATATTTTAAAATATGTGAGCCTCAAAATGTCTAAAATATTTATGAAAATAAAAGGTAATTTGATTTTCCATTATAATAGAATAAAAAGAGGAAGAAAAAGGATATTGGAAATACTTCTTTGAAGCTATTTGCAAAAGGATGTATTAAAAATACTTTGAAGAAAAGGTTATTTGCAAAATGTTAAAATAATTTTAGTTATATAAAAAAAAAAAATAAAAAAAAATAAGAAGAATATCGGTATTAAAAGGAAATTTTTTTTGCCAATAATTGAAAGATAAAATAAATATTAATTATTTGTTAATTTGTTATTTTACAATTACTTGATAAATAGTCAATAAAAATTAAAAATTAAAATCATAAAGAATGAGAAAATAAGAAAATAAATGAGTATTAATGAGCTTTAATACAAAGCAACATTAACCTTATAGTACGGTAAATTTAAAGCAAAGGTTAAAAATTGACGACAGGCAAATATATATATATATATATATATATATATATATATATATATATATATATATATATATATATATATATATATATATATATATATATATATATATATATATATATATATATATATATATATATATATATATATATATATATATATATATATATATATATATATATATATATATATATATATATATATATATATATATATATATATATATATATATATATATATTCTCTCACTTCGAAACTTAATATGGGAGTCTATTGAAAAAAAAAAATCGCCTCACTCAAACCTTTGAGGAGCTTTCGTGGCACAACGGTAGAGTGACTGATACACATCCTTGAGAGCTCTGTTTTTGATCATCATAATGATCCTAAGAAGAAATTTGCTTGAAAGTCCCCAACCAACTATAGGGCAACTATATATATATATATATATATATATATATATAATATATATATATATATATATATATATATATATATATATATATATATATATATATATATATATATATATATATATATAAATATATATATATATATTAAAAAAAACTTTAGCGAGAGAATTCAGGCTAGTGAAAAAAAAATTTTATTTTCTACTTTTAATTATTTTATTTCAGTTTTAATAAAATAGGAAAGCTCTGATTCACAAAAAAAAAAAAAAAAAAAAAAAAAAAAAATCAGGCGATTTGGAACAGGTGTGAAAATAATTAATTATCTGTTTTAATTATCATCTGTATAAATAATT
>SEYY01019206.1:0-2500 GCA_009176605.1 Armadillidium nasatum | reverse complement strand
CGCCCCCTACTCCCAATTCATCCTTCTGTTCCTTAACAGCTCCTTGACATTACTCATTCAACTTCCCCTCGGTCTCTCCCTATCTCTCTCACCCTCAACTTCTGGAACAAATAACTTTTTAGCCATTCTCTCTTCATTCATACTACAAACATTGTCCAGACCATCTCAGAATACTTTGTTAAGCTCTCTCAACCATACTCTTTCTCCAAACACACATTTTCTTTATTCTAATATTCCTGACTCTATCTCTTCTACCAAGACCACAAACCGCTCTCAGACCTTTCATTTCGGAAACTTCTATTTTTTCTCTTCCTAGCGTTCAACTTCCATACTTTATTCCCATACATAACCACCGGTATACAATTTCCCTCAAACATTCTCACCTCCACCTCCCTTGGTAACCTTCCTCTACCTCAGATATCCGTCAAATTACTCAACACCTTTTCCCCTTCTCTTATTCTATTACCAACTTCATCACCCATACTAACATCTGCCTCTCCAAAAATCATCCCCAGATACTTAAATAAAGTGGCTAGCTCCAATCTCTCCTTTCCTACTTTAATTTGAAAATCATCTCCCTCATCCACATCTTTATCCCCTCCCTCGATATTTTTCATCCACAGCACTTTACTCTTACCCGCATTTACTCTTAAGACCAAATCATCACAGCCATTTACAAACTCATCCAACAATTCTTTCAAATTTTCCTGTCTCATCCAAAGATACCTCATCATCCTCATACATCAATACATTTGCATCACACATACCATCATGCTCCCTCATTCTCACCCCTTTCTCTACCTTATCAATTTTTCTCCCCACTTTGTCAATTAATAAATTAAATAACCCCGGAGACATTACACAATCCAGTCTTAGACCTTTATTTACCTAAAAGAACTCAGTCTCCATTCTGTTTACTCTCACACATGCCCTACTATTCTTATATAATGCTCTAATACCTTCCCATAATTTCTCCTCAATTTCATACTCACTCAGAACCTCTCACAGTTTATTCCTATCAATCCTTTCGTAAGCTTTTTCTAGATCAATAAAGCACACGTACACAAACTTATTTTTATCTTTACCTGCCTCTTCAATCATTCTTAAGGTAAAAACCTGATCCATACAACCCCTTCCTTCTCTGAAACCCACCCTATTCTTCTTCTATTAACCCATCCATCCCTCCCCTATTCAGTAAAATTTTTCCATACATTTTCCCCACAACGCTAAGTAAACTTATCCCCCTATAACTCCCACACTCAAACTTATCACCCTTTAAAACAAAGGAACCACACATGCATTATGCCAATCTTGAGGTGACATACCCATTGCTAAACATAAATTATATAACCTTACAATCCTTTCTACCACACTCACACCCCCTTCCAGCAGTATCTCTCCGTTTATTCCATCCAAACCCGTAGATTTACCTCTTTTCATTTTCCTCAAGGCTTTACCTATTTCATCTATAAGGATTGACCCCTCAGACTAGTCTATCATCCCTCCCCTATCCCTCATCACACACGCACACATATATATATATATATATATATATATATATATATATATATATATATATATATAATATATATATATATATATATATATATATATATATATATATATATATATATATATATATATATATATATATATATATATATATATAATATATATATATATATATATATAATATATATATATATATATATATATATATATATATATATATATATATATATATATATTATATATATATATATATATATATATATATATAATATATATATATATATATATATATATATATATATATATATATATATATATATATATATATATATATATATATATATATTGATTGCAATATACGAAATTATAAATTTCAAATAATGAGGACGAAAATCCAATATTTTGTTCTATTTGTCTTTGAGGTTAGAGAACATTGGGATCGAAAAGTTGGACTTTATATTTTTTTCTTTGCCTTTGTAACTTTTCGATAAAAACCTTATACACAATCAAAACTTCGTCAAATAACTTTATCATTTATTAACTTGGAACAATATATGTGTGTATATATATGTATATATATATATATTATATTATATATATATTATATATATATATATATATATATATATATATATATATATATATATATATATATATATATATATATATATATATATATATATATTATATATATATATATATATATATATATATATATATATATATATATATATATATATATATATATATATATATATATATATATATATATATATATATATATATATATATATATATATATATATATATATATATATATATATATATACTATATATATATATATATATATATATATATATATATATATATATATATATATATATATATATATATATATATATATTATATATATATATATATATATATATATATATATATATATATAATATATATATATATATATATATATATATATATATATATATA
>SEYY01019205.1:342500-355736 GCA_009176605.1 Armadillidium nasatum | reverse complement strand
ATAATATAATATATATATATGTATGGGGTTGGCACAACTCCGCCCCCCCTCCTGTTAATAAAGAAAATGTATTAATTGGCATTCCGTTTCAGAGTTATTTTATGAATGGCAATCTTTATGTAAATTTTATCTATTGTTTTAATAAACCTTAACGGAGATAGTACTTTTGTTACTACATAATTAATTAAGGAATCTCAAAAAATAGTTTAATGATGCATAATGATAATGCCATATGAGTATAGATTTTAAACTAGCCAATGATGAAAGAGAATGCCTATGACGTCACAAGAGCTCGAATACAACGACTTTAAAATAAGAGCTTTGTTAGTTGGGTGGACGACAGAGCCGAGTAGAGAATCGCTTCTTGTAAACCTCAGGCGAGTCCAACAAACAACTAATTAGATACCGAAATTAGCAACACCGCTAATTAACATTGAAGATCATAAAGTGCAATACTGTGATAAAATATATTGTGCTTTATTGGATTACTACCATTATTTTGCTTGAAGCATAGTGTTCCCATTTATCATTTCAATTTGCATCTATCATCATAATAAAAATTAAAGATCAATTTTTGGAGTTAATTACCTAATTAACATAGTCCATATATATATATATATATATATATATATATATATATATATATATATATATATATATATATATATATATATATAAAATAATTATATATTATATAATAATATATATAAATTAATATATAAAATATACTTAAAAAGAAAGCTTCAAAGAGAATAAAATGATCTATACGAGAAAGAATTTATTTTTATTTATTTATTTATTTATTTATTTATTTATTTATTTACTTATTTATATATGTAATTTATTTTCCTTTTTATTGATTTATAATTAAGGTAAGGATTTATCTGATTTAGAACGATTAGCCGAGCGTGAAATACCTTTGGCGGATCATTTGTGCTCAATGGAGCAAGCTTTGAGGAAACCCATTTTTTAAACGAAAATTTTGGTTGAATTGAGTGTGTGTGTGTGTGTGTGTGTGTGTGTGTGTGTGTGTGTGTGTGTTGGTGTGTGTGTGTTCATGAATGGTAGTCTGATCTATTTCCGTGTGAGTTTCACGCCCCTTTTTTTTATTCAAAAACTATGTATATATATATATATATATATATTATATTATATATATATTAATACATTATATATTATATATATATATATATATATATATATATAATATATATATATATATTATTATATATATATATAATATAATATATATACATATAATATTATATTATTATATATATATATATTATATTATATAATAAGTTATAATATAATATATATATATATAAATATATAATATATATAATTATATATATATATAATATAATATATATATATATATATATATAATATATATATATATATATATATATATATATATATATATATACTATAAATACTTTATTATTATTATTTTATATTTATTATTATTATATTATTATTATTATATTATATTATTATTATTAGATTTCGAAAAAATGTTTCTGAAGAAAAATTGTTTGTATCCGAAGAAATTTTTTCCCAAATATTTTTAAAAATAAACAAATGTTTTTTCTAATAATACATTCAGAAGAAGCTCGCGATATCACTTTAACATTATCAGTAGCAACAAATATATATATATATATATATATATATATATATATATATTATATAATATATATATATATATATATATATATATATATATATATATATATATATATATATATATATTAGTTGCTATTGATAAATGATTAGCTTCTCTGAGAGTATTATTAAAAAAAACAATTGTTTTATTTTTGAGAAATATTTTGGATAAAATTTCTTCGGAAACAAAAAATTTTTCTTCAGAAACATTTTTTCGAATTTGATAATAATAATAAAAATAAGAAATAATAAAAATAATAATAATAATAATAATAATAAAATAATAATAATAATAATAATAATAATAATAATAATAATAACATTTTAATCTAATAATTATTTAATAACTTTTATTATTTTTTTTTTTTTTTATTTTATTTTATTTATTTTTATTTATTTATTTATTTATTTACATGTACCATAATTGTTATAATTTATTATTATTGAATTAAAAAAAATTGATAATGATATATTTATAATCTTATTTTGTATTTTATTATTAAATTTTCTCTTAAGCTAACAGTTATTATTATATTATTATTATTTATTATTATTATATTATATATTATTATTATTATTATTATTATTATTATTATTATTATTATTATTATTATTATTATTATTATTATTATTATTATTATTATTATTATTATTATTATTATTATTATTATTATTAATATAATAATAATTATTATTATTATTATTATTATTATTATTATTATTATTATTATTATTATTATTTTTCACTAGTGCAATAAATCTTCTGCTAATCTAATGTATTACTTTCCTTTATTTAACATTCCTTATATTCTTCCTGAGTTCTTGAAATTTTTTTGAAAACTTTTGTAATTTACTTTATTGATAAAAGAAAAAAAAGGAAAAATTTTTAAAATTTAAAAAAAAAAAAAGTTTGCTGAAAAAAAAATATTTTTCTTTTTTCTGTAACTAGTTTTATTTATTTTATTTATTATTATTTTCATTTTTTTACACTTTTAAACTTGCATTTTATTCTTTCTGGAAATCTATCTATTTATCTATCTACCCATCTATTAATTTTTTATCTATTTATTTATCTATCTATCTATCTTTCTATCTATCTATTATCTATTTTTTTTTTTTTTTTTTCTCCTCTGGTGGGCAAAGGCCAGAGGCCTACCATTGTTCCACCAGAGTTGGGAGGGAAGTCGGAAACATGGTCAAATTAAAGGCCGACATGACCTGATACACGGCGTTTAAAGTTTAAGTCATAGGTAGTTGGGAAAATAGATGAAGGAAGTGTGTTCCAGACTTTACCAGTAGAGTAAATGTAAGATTGAGCATAGAGGTTAAGTCGGGTCAGAGAGTTGGACAGAGAAAAAGGACGAGTCGCACGAGCCCTTCTTAATGGAGGAGGTATGCGACGAGAGAGTTCAGAAGAGCAGTGTCCATTGTAATAGCGATAGTAGAGAGAGAGTGACGCAACATTTCGACGGGCAGAAAGAGATTGGAGAGAATTAGTGAGAGCAGGAGAATTGATAAGGCGAAAAGCTCTAGACTCCACCCTTGTGACGACTCCATCTATCTATCTATCTATCTATCTATATATATATATATATATATATATATATATATATATATATATATATATATATATATATATATATATATATATATATATATATATATATATATATATATAATATATATATATATATATATATATATATATATATATATATATATATATATATATATATATATATATATATATATATATATATATATATATATATATATATATATATATATATATATATACTATATATATATCCATAATTCTACCGACAAAAAAATTTCGACTATCTTAACTCCAAAATAGAACACATTCTTTCTTCTTCTCCTTTCTCCGAAATATTCATTTTAGGAGATTTCAATTTTCACCACCTTTCATCTAGTTCTCATGATTCCAGCTGGTGAACTCGCCAACCATTTTTCTATCCAGAACAACCTTGAGCAGTTGGTGCATTTCCCTACCCGTATTCCTGATCGCCTTGGTGATGAACCCAACATTCTTGATCTTTTCATAACTTCTAATAGTTCTTCTTATACTGTTAAACTCTTTCCTCCTCTGGGTTCATCCGATCATCTCTGTATCTTGTTCTGTCTCTTCAAGTCTTCCGCAAGAACGGCCCCCACCTTCTGCGAAGAGACATTTCTAGCATTTCGATGCCACCAACTGGTCTGACTTGCGGTTGTACTTTTCTGATTTCCCATGGAATGATTACTGTTTCCGTGGAAGGGGTCCCTCGGAATGTGCAGAGCGTATAACCGAAGTGATTCTCTCTGGCATGGAGGCGTACATTCCATCATTCCATATTCTTTCCCTTCTACTCAACTTAACAAACCCTGGTTTAACTCTGCTTGTTCTCGGACTATACGCCACAGTGACGCTGCCTTCAGGGATTACCGTAGTCTTCAAATTCCAGAAACTCATGCAACTTATATTTCATCCCGGAATTGTGCAACACTAAAAATTCATTTCTCCGTAGAAAATGCAATAATCTTTCTGGTTCTTCTTCTTCACGTTCTTTCTGGCATTTGGAAAAAATGTCACCTCTAACTTTGCTTCTTCCTCTTTTCCAAATTTAGTATCTTCCGATGGTACAACTGCCGTTTTGCCTTCCTCTACAGCTGAACTCTTTGCTCAAACTTTTGCCTTTAATTCAACCTTAGACGATTCCGGAGCCGTTCCTACTCATTTATGCCTAAAATTGTAATTTTTTCTAAAGACGTAATTTCTGCTCTCTCTGAGCTTAATACATTAAGAAGGCGTATGGTCACGATGGTATTCCTCCTGTGATTCTCAAAACTTGTGCTTCCGAGCTTGCACCCTGCCTTGGTAAACTATTTCGTCTCTGTCTTTCTACTTCAATCTTCCCTTCCTGTTGGAAACGTGAGCTCATTCCCTGTGAGGAAGAAGAGGGACATATCTCAACCCTCTAACTTTCGTATTATTTCTATAACCTTTGTTCTTTCTAAAGTTTTCGAATCTATCCTTTACAGGAAGATTTGGAAACATCTCAATTCTTCTAATCTTATCTCTGATCGTCAGTATGGGTTTCGCAAGAAACGCTCTCCTGGGGATCTTTCCTTTCTCTCTGACTCTTGGTCTTCCGCTCTTCGGCATTTCGGTGAATCTTTTGATGTGGCCCTGGACATATCGAAGCTTTCGATAGAGTCTGACACAAAGCTTTGATTTCCAAACTTCCCTCTTTCGGAATATATCTTTCTCTCTGTGGCCTTCTCTCTGGTTTCCTTTCTGGTCGTTCTAAAGCAGCTGTTGTAGACGGTCACAGTTCATCATTTAAATCTATTAATAGTGGTGTTCCTCAAGGTTCTGTCTTATCTCCATCACTTTTTCTGCTTTTCATTAATGACATTCTATCTGTTACTTCATCACCTATCCACTCCTGTGCCGATAACTCTACCCAGCATTATTCTTTTCAATTTGAATGGCGGTCCTTTGAACCGCAGTTAATAGATGCAAGGAGGGTAAGCTTGGAGGAGCTGAACTCTGATCTTTCTCGTATTTCAAATTGGGGCAGGAAAACATGGTCGTTTTCAATGCCTCAAAAATTCAATTTCTCCATCTCTCTACTCGACACAATCTTCCAAACAACTATGATATTTTCTTCGAAAGCACACAACTCAAACCTTCATCTCTCCTTAATATTCTCGGTGTTTCTTTTTCTCTTGATCTTTCTTGGAAAGTTCACATTATTTCTCTCTCTAAACAAGCTTCTAAGAGGTTAGGTGTTCTGAGGCGCCTTCAGAATTTCTTCACTCCACCCCAGTTGCTTGTTCTTTATAGGGGTGTTATTCGCCCCTGTATGGAGTATGCGTCACACATCTGGGGTGGTTCCACACATACAGCTCTCCTAGAGAAGGTGGAGTCTAGGGCTTTTCGTATTATCAACTCTCCTGCTCTCACTAATCCTCTCCGATCTCTTTCTGCCCGTCGAACTGTTGCGTCACTCTCTCTATACTATGGCTATTACAATGGACACTGCTCTTCTTAACTCTCTCGTCGCATACCTCCTCCATTGAGAAGGGATTGTGAGACACGCCTTTCTTCACACTCTCATCCTTTCTGTGTGCAACTTTCGACCCCAGACTTAACCGCTATGCTCAATCTTACATGTACTCTACAAGTAAAGTCTGGAACACAAACCCTTCATCTATTTTCCCAACTTCTATGACTTACACACCTTTAAACTCCATGTATCGGGATTTGTCAGACTTTTAAATTGACCCGATTTCTGGATTGCTCCCAAACTCTGGTGGTAACTTGATAGGCCTCTGACCTTTGCCCATCAGAGGTATATATATATATATATATATATATATATATATATATATATATATATATATATATATATATATATATATATATATATATATATATATATATATATATAATATATATATATATGTGTGTGTGTGTGTGTGTGTGTGTGTGTGTGTGTGTGTGTGTGTGTGTGTGTGTGTGTGTACGTGAGTGTGTTTGCTTCAGTTCAGGTATCTTTAACATACTAAAATTACGATTTTAATATTCTTTCCAATGAAGAATATCTCTGTGAGTAGAGAGAGAGCAAAGGAAATTTGTATCGGTAACGCATGTCAAAAAAAAAAAGACTATTCTCAAAATCTTGTTTTCAGTAATATGAACAGAGAACATAAAGGCGATTTTATGATCCAGATAAGAATAGACCTCTCTCTCTCTCCCCACCCCCTTTCTTTTCCTTCACCCCCACCCTCACCCCCTTCCCTGTTTCGGCTTATAAAAGAAATACATTTTTATGTAAATTTATCTCGTTACCAAAAGTATGTAAAATATTCTGAAGAATGCAGAGTAGACAGGCGATGCATGCGTAAGTAGAAGGTCCATTTCTATGACTACGAGAGTGATGTGAGATTGAGCTTTGTATTAAGATTGAGCTTCGTATTGTTAAAAGTTTGTAAAGAAAAAGAAATTTTTTTTTTTCATTATTTCATGCTTTTTAGTCAAGACTTCTCTCTCTCTCTCTCAATATATATATAATATATATATATATATATATATATATATATATATATATATATATATATATATATATATATATATTATATATATATATATATATATATATATATATATATATATATATATATATATATATATATATATATATATATATATATATATAATAAGAAATAAGTATATTTCTTTGGATGAAACCTTAAAATTATTTTTCAGTCTGTCTCTTGATTTTTATATATATTATATATATATATATAATATATATATATATATATATATATATATATATATAATATATATATATATATATATATATATATATATATATATATATATATATATATATATATATATATATATATATATATATATATATATATATATATATATATATATATATAATATATATATATATATATATATATATATATATATATATATATATATATATATATATATACCCATTTACATGACATTTTGTCCATTTTTTTGCTTTTTTATTTCAACTCTAGTAAGAAAATTGGGCAAAGGTTTTCAACTCTACATGAAACCATCAAAAGTGGATTAAACCCGAATTCAAGTCTTAAATAAAATACCGAAATGTTCCGACAAAAGATATATTAATATGTCCTAAAGAAGAATCAAAATTTTGTAAGAAAAATAGATAAAGTAGATAATAAATAAATGAATAAATAAATAAATAAATAAATAAATAAATAAGTAGATAAATTAATAAATAAAGTAGTTGCATAAAATAATGTGAATTGCTATTAAGTTTGGTTTCAGAGAACAGGAATTGAAAAAGGAGGAAAATAAATTCAAGAATTTGTTACAAAATCGCTCCTCAAAGGAGGGCGAATGTCAACAGGAAGTTCAGATTATCAGATACTTTTTTTTTCCTTTTTAATATACAGAGTTTTCGGAGTAATGAATGACTATCTATATATCTATCTATCTATCTTTCTATCAATTCATCTATCTATCTATATTTTTATCTATTTAACTATTTATTTATCTTTCTATTATATATTATATTTATCTATCTATCTAAATTTATATCTATTTAACTATCTATTTATCTACTTTTCTATCTATTCTATCTATATCTATCATCTATCTATTCATCTATTTACCTATTCATTTATTTATATATGAAATTATTAAAGTGATATACCAATCTATCAATCTATCTATCTATCTATCTATCTATCTATCTATCTATCTATCTATCTATCTATCTATCTATCTATCTATCTATCAATCTATCTATCTATCAATCTATCTTCTAAACTTTCTGGAATTAACTTCATAATATATTTCAATATAAATCTGAAACATGAAAGCCTTATTCATATATTCTGCTCAATAATAATTATTATTATTATTTTTTACTTATATTAACTTAAACTATTTCTCATTACTCTGATTTAGCTCATAATTTCTGAAAAACCAAATAACTTATAGGGTCAGGAGAATATATATATATATATATATATATATATATATATATATATATATATATATATATATATATATATATATATATATATATATATATATATATATATATATATATATATATACATATGAAGCCATTTTGTTTGTTTGCAAGAGTATATTTTCAATTTCCTTTCCCAAATGCTGGCAAATTTCTATTTCCTTCAGGTGCTTTGCCAAATTCCTACACCTCACTGCAAGAAAATTATATTCTTGCATATATATATATATATATATATATATATATATATATATATATTATATATATATATATATATATATATATATATATATATATATATATATATATATATATATATATATATATATATATATATATATATATATATATATATATATATATATATATATATATATATATATATATATATATATATATATATATATATATATATATATATATATATATATATATATATATATATATATATATGAGTACATACCCCTTTTAACTCAGACATTTTTTATTTTCTTAAACCTTTTCATTATTTTTTATCATAATTTCTGTTATTTTAAGAGTAATTTTATAATTATTATTATTGTTCTTATTATTATTATTTTTATTATTGTTATTATAATAATTATCATCATTATTATTATTATTTACCTGTATGGGAATGTGCAAGAGTACACCTGCTCCAACACTTAAAAAGCTACTTTAAAACATAACTCGCATATTATCTGGATCTCACAATTACTATGAACATACATACATTCATTTAAAAAATGATCCCTACTCAAACTACCGGATATGGTTACCCTCACAATAACTACTCTCATTCTCAAGGTCATAAATGGAATATTCAATGAACTCCCAACAAATGTAATAATGAATAATGGGTGATAAAGAAATAGAAAGAAGCCCAATAATGAAAATAGAAAAAGTGTTGGGGATAGGACAGAACCCTGAGGAACACCACTATTAATAGATTTAAAGGATGAACAATTGTTGCCTACAACAGCTGCTATAGAAAGAACGGAAAGGAAATTAGAGAGAAAATCACTGAAGGCCACCAACTCCCAAGTGGTGAGGGGGGGAAGAGCTGTTTGAGGGGCTATTGTTGGAAGCCGCCCCTCAGGGCTTCTCCGAGGCTACTGTTGTGTACGCCAAAATTATTATTATTATTTTTTAAATTGATATTTTTTTTTTTTTTGTATATAAATGGGAGCCTACTTCGTGTAGAAGAATGTGGAGATGAGCGCGAAAGAGTGCGTACCATTGGGCACTGGAGTGAGATGGAAAGTACTCCTAACTCCTAATACCCTATATACCCAATGGGGGGTAACTTCATCACCTCGGGAGAGCTACTTTACTAAGAGTTATCCACTTGAACTAAAATTTTAGTAACAAAAAATATAAATTTGTTCACTAACTTTTACTAAGCTCATTTGAAGGGGTTATAATTTACGAGCAACGTTGAAAATCTTAGTAATATAATATCACAATGTTAATACAATTTAAATTTAATTACATATTCTTAGAACGAAATGTCGAAGCGAAATTTGCATTTCATAAAGGCAAGAGAGAGAGAGAGAGAGAGAGAGAGAGAGAGAGAGAGAGAGAGAGAGAGAGAGAGAGAGAGAGAGAGAGAGAGAAGGATTGAAAAAAAGAGGTAAGTACAGAGTATCCCTACTCTGTACTTACCTCTTCTTTTCAATAAACGAACAATAGAATAAAATGGGGGAGAGAAAAAGAAAATATGAAGAGAGAAAGTGAGAGAGATGAAGAGAAATTACAAGTAAAAAGAAAAAGAAAGCAGAAAAATTTGAAGAAATAGAGATAAATTAATAAAAAGGAATAGATGAACAGAAAAAGAGAAATGAGAAGGGCTGATTGAGTAAGATAAAGAGATAGATAAATAGATCGATGGAGAGAGAGAAAGAGAGTTAGAAAAAAAGGACTAACAGAAAAGCAAAGAACAAAAGAAATACTGACAAAGGTAAAGACCCAGATGGAGAGAGAGAGAGAGAGAGAGAGAGAGAGAGAGAGAGAGAGAGAGAGAGAGAGAGAGAGAGAGAGAGAGAGAGAGAGAGAGAGAGAGAGAGAGAGAGAGAGAGAGAGAGAGGGAGAATGAGATAAGGGATGGCAGATTGAAAAAAAAGACAAGTGAGAGAAAGAGAAGCAAAAGGAAAAATTAAAAAGAGAGAAAAACAAGCAAACAAATGAATAAGAGAGAGAGAGAGAGAGAAGATAACATCTTTAAATTTTAATTGCTAATTTCATTGAAATTCCGTCCTAACATCGTACTAATTCCGTTCAAGCGAGACTGACGTTACTTGACGTATTTGCGATATTCAAGAGCGGCGAAGACGGTTTCAAATATTCATTTCAAGATTAGGAATTTAAAAATAAAAGTAAAATAAGAGTTAAAGAAGGGAAAAAGTAAGAAAAAAAGAAGAGAAATGACTTAAATTTAATCTTTGATGACTTGATACTTAATATATATATAATATATATATATATATATATATATATATATATATATATATATATATATATATATATATATATATATATATATATATATATATATATATATATATATATATATATATATATATATATATATATATATATATATATATATATATATATCCCAGTGGTGTGGGGGACGAAAATATTTTTTTATAATTCATTTGTTTAAAAAATTTATCTTAAAAATGTAGTTAATGAAATATTAAGGAGGATAAGGTCTGATTCCTAAACCCCCAATCCCCCCCTCCATCGTACCACTAAACCTGCCATACGTAACTAAACCACTCCCAAATTTCACCAACCCCTAAATCTCTTTATCACCTTACGCCAATTCCTAAATCTCATCACGCTACGCCCATCCATTGAGACTTGTCATTCCACTTCAACCAGACGATTCAAAAGTTCTTTTTTTTAATATAATTTTAAATTATATTAATTTTAAATTATATTTTAAATTTTAAATTTACTTGTAATTTATAATTTTAAATTATATTAATTAATATTTATATATATTGAAAATTGGCATCCATATTCGAGGATGTCATAAATTTCAGATACAAATGTCACATATATGTATGTATGTATGTATGTATGTATCTATATGTATGTATGTATGTATGTATGTATGTATGTATGTATGTATGTATGTATGTATGTATGTATGTATGTATGTATGTATGTATGTATGTATGTATGTATGTATGTATGTATGTATGTGTGTGTGTATGTATGTAAATTTGAATTTATGCATCGGGAAATATTGTAACTATCTTCTTTCCTAACTAATAAGAATTGATTTCATAAATTGAAGATAAAGTTATGGGAATTTTTAGATTTAATTTAAAAAAAAAAAAGAAAAAGAAAAAGAAAAAAAAATGGGAGCGGATATAAAAAAAAATGGAACCTATTGAAAACATAGTTCAGTCTTCAATTCACTCTATTCATAAAACAAATTTTTGAGGAATAGAGTTTAAAAAAAAAAAAAAAAAAAAAAAAAAAAAAAAAAAAAAAAAATTAAATTTAAAAAAAAAAAAAAATTCTTTCGAGAACTTTTCAAAAAATTCATTTTCAAAACCCAGGATTTCTTCACAAGTTTTCTTTCCTCTTCCAGAACCCTTTTTAGAAGTCTTTGGAACCTCTTCCAGAAACCCTGTCGAAAGTTTTCCCACCTCTCACAGCCAATCTATTATCATCGCCTCTCAAAGATATTAGATCTTCCTTCTTCTCTCTTCTATTATCAACAGTGATTAGGTCTTCCTCCTCGATCTTCCTCCTCGGTCTTCCTCCTCCTCCTACAGGGTCTTCCCTCTCTTCCTCGGTCTTACTCCTCCCCCTTCATCTTTATCAGCCGACATCAATAGAACACTAATTGAAAGAAGAGATTTCTCATTTCGTTGGCTTTTATAATTTAAAAAGTTTTTCTTTTTTTTTTTTAATACGATAATGAAGAAAAATTTTTAAGGCAATTAATTATATTTTAATAATATAATTCCTGATTTACGTTTCGAATTTATTTATTTAGTTATTTATTTATTTATTTAATTATTTATCTAGTCATTTATTCTTTATTTTTTCAATTATAGTTATGTCAGTACATGTAATTTTATTCAAATTTAAAATTTTTATTATTAATTTATATATATATATATATATATTATATATATATATATATATATATATATATATATATATATATATATATATATATATATATATATATATATATATATATATATATATATATATATATATATATATCCTCTGGTGGGAAAAGGTCAGAGACCTACCTATTTCCACCAGAGTTGGGGGAATGTCAGAAATCTGGTCACCAATGATCGACGTGACCCGATACACGGCGTTTAAAAGTGTGTAAGTCAAATGAAGTTGGGAAAACAGATAAAGGGAGTGTATTCCAGACTTTCCCAGTAGAGTACATGTTAGATTGAGCATAGCGGTTAAGTCTGGAGAAAGGATGAAACTGTATGGAAAGTCGTGTCTCACGAGTCCTTCTCAATGGTGGAGATATGCGAAGTGAGAGTTCAGAAGAGCAGTGTTCGTTATAATAGCGATAGTATAGAGAGAATGATGCAACAATTCGACGGGTAGAAAGAGATTGGGGAGAGTTAGTAAGAGCAAAAGAGTTTATAAGAAGAAAAGCCCTAGACTCCACCTTTTCCAGAATAGCTGTATGTGTGAAACCACCCCAGATGTGTGAAGAGTACTCCATACAGGGGAACGAACAACACTGGGGTGGCGTAAAAAAAAATTCACAAAAACGCCTCAGAACACCCAACCTCTTAGAAGCTTGTTTAGAAAGAGAAGTAATTTCATCCTTCCAAGAAAGATCAGGGAGAAAAACACCGATGAAAGTTTGAGTCGTGTATTTTCTAAGAAGATGTCAAAGTTGTGTGGAATGTTGTGTCGACTAGAAAGATGGAGGAATTGAATTTCTGAGGCATTGAAAACAACCATGTTCTCTCTGCCCCAATTTTACATTTTCCCTTCAATTTTTTTA
>SEYY01019205.1:330000-332500 GCA_009176605.1 Armadillidium nasatum | reverse complement strand
ATATATATATATATATATATATATATATATATATATATATATATATATATATATATATATATATATATATATATATATATATATATATATATATATATATATATATATATATATATATATATATATATATATATATATATATATATATATATATATATATATATATATACACTTGAACCTTGCATTACTAGCATAACTCGTTATCAAATCTTATTCCTAATGTGAAAAACTCGTTAAGCGAAGCAATTTTTCCCTTAGGAATAAATGTAAAATACTGTAATGCGTTCAATGCCTAAAAAAATAATCAAAAAATGTTTGTAATACGTGATATTTAAAGACGTTTTTTATAAATTATTAAACATGACATAAAAAGATTATTAATACAAATGAACCTGCAAAATAGTAGACATGTAAATAACAAGTAAAGGAAAAATATAAAGAAATAAATATAGTTGTAACTTAAGAAGAAAGAAGGTAGTTCCAGGTGCCAGGGAGGCAGAGAAAAGGGAAGAAGATGGGGTTGGTTTTTGAGTGGAAGGAGGAGAATTTCCCACCCAGGGAGATTCTTCTCCACTCTCTGCTGTAACAGTCTAGACTGATTCACTAGCTTTAAATCTTATAAAAGCTCTGACACTGTTGACCCATTTTTTAGAACTCCTTTTCACTAGAAAACTCTTTTAGTCATTTGTGTTTGTCTTCACTTCAATTTAGTGGAATTGTAACACAGTATTATCAATTAATAAATTCGTAGCACGCATAAACATTGTCTTATTAGGGTGATGTTTCTCAATAGACGATACAACATTTTACCATGTTTTTTTTCAACTCCCTCATGGAAGGTTGTTGCTTCTCTGAGGC
This sequence comes from Armadillidium nasatum, assembly GCA_009176605.1. Taxonomy (NCBI): domain Eukaryota; kingdom Metazoa; phylum Arthropoda; class Malacostraca; order Isopoda; family Armadillidiidae; genus Armadillidium; species Armadillidium nasatum. The sequence continues at coordinate 331,642 of SEYY01019205.1, read as the reverse complement.
TGGGACATCCTCCTCACCTGACGAAATCTACTCAACACCTTTTTGCTGTGAAACAAAATGCAGCTCCCTAAGCTCTTCGAAGGTTAGCTCCTGGCTATACTCTTTCGCATTGTTAAACAAACGTTTCTGAATTAATGGCTCGTTATGCGAAATGTTGCTCGTGAAGAGTCATTTTTCTTGGGGTAAGACAACGACTTTTATTGTTCACATTCTTAAAATATGTTGGTTCGAATCCCAGTTGAGAAACTTTCTATACTTTCCCTTCAATGATATATATATATATATATATATATATATATATATATATATATATATATATATATATATATATATATATATATATATATATATATATATATATATATATATATATATATATATATATATATATATATATATATATATATATACTCGAAACTAATGGACCAAAAGTTTCAACTTGATCAATAATTAAACTTGGCAGAAAATTCGGCAAAGTCTCAAAAGTTTTTGAAAACGAGCGTTTTAAAGCTGTAGAAGCAATTCCTCGTAAACAAAGACACCTCACTATATAAATATATATATATGTTTAATTTATGAATTCTTTACCATAGTGTAAATATTTATATATATGCATCAAAGTATAAATATATTTCTTTATACTGTGATTTACTATAGTGTATAATATATATATATACATCAGTTTAAATAAATATATTTCTTTATACTGTGTTTATACATAGTGTAAATATATATATGCATCAAAGTATAAATAAATATATTTCTTTATACTGTGCTTTACCATAGTGATATATATATATATATATATATATATATATATATATATATATATATATATATATATATATATATATATATATATATATATTATATATATATATATATATATATATATATATATATATATATATATATATATATATATATATATATATATATATATATATATATATATATATATATATATATATATATATGCATCAAAGTTTAAATATATATATTTCTTTATACTGTGATTTTATTTCCTTTGTTATTCTAAAAATATCTTAAAAATAAGAAAAATTTATCCTTAAAATGTTTCTTTTTAGATTTTATGTATGTATGTTCACACATACATACATACATACATACATACATACATACATACATACATTCACGCTCACACACACATACACTTATATATATATATATATATATATATATATATATATATATATATATATATATATATATATATATATATATATATATATATATATATATATATATATATATATATATATATATATATATATATATATATATATATATATATATTTCACAAGTTTTATTTTGCAGCATTTCCTAAATGAATAACTTGAAAAAATTGCAATGGTTAACCATAATATTTGAAATCTTTGTTTTTGAACCAATGAAACAGATTGAAAGGAAGCTATACCCAAAACTTAGACAGGGAAAATAGTTGACAGGTCAAACTGTCGACACTTTTGTAAAAAATCTGTCGATCACTTTTCTTTTCAGTTTGAATTGTCTAGGATTTAGACATTTGTTAAAAAAATTGTGTCGACTGTTTGACCAGCATCGTATTTTTTTATCGATATCGATATGTAAGCCTATTTTTTTTATTTTTGTTGTTATAATA
>SEYY01019205.1:290000-297500 GCA_009176605.1 Armadillidium nasatum | reverse complement strand
TACTTTGACTTTTTTTTTTTTTTATTTTTTTTTTTTTTTTTTTTTTTTTTTTTTTTTTTTTTTTTTTTTTTTTTTAAAAAATATATATATTTTAAAGTTTAATACCCCATTTTGTACCACTTCGTCAAAATTTCGAATATTATGTTAATTTAAGCAAGTGTTTACGTTATCTAATTGGTAGATCATTACCCATTTTACAGTCGGGCTTAATATTAAAGCGTTGACTTTCGTAGGTACATTGGGAGGTCAGTTTTGCACCAATTCTATGTCATAATTTCTTCTTCTACGTTAATGGAAACAATAATTTCGTTATCACCTTGGTACATCTTTAAAATTGTAATAATGAGGTTGAATATTAATACGTATATTTCTGAAGGTACGTCGAGATGTCAGTTTAAATAAAAATTATTTTTTTTAAAACTTTTAATATTAATTTTGTACCACTTCCTTGTTATAATTCGTCTTATATGTTAATTTAAGCAAGTGTTAATTTGGTAGATCTTTGAAAATTTTGGTCTGAATATTAAAGGGTAGACTTTTGTAGATACATTGGGATGTTAGTTTACACAAAAATCTAAAAAAAAATTAGTAATTTTTTACTTCTATATCATAATTTCGACTAGTACGTTAATATAAGCAAGTTATTACGTTAACTCCTTAATGGATCTTTAAAAACTTTACATTCACACTTAATATTAGAAGAGTACACTTCCGTGGGATCATATTTATGTCAGTTTAAAAATCTCGAATTTTCTCCGACCGAAAAGTTTCTTGAATAAAGATATTTAAATTCAGGCTTAAGCAATTAAGCAAGCTGCAATAAGATTTACATCTTCATATTTGGAATCTTTTATATTCGTTGAGAGTGGTTAAAATGATCGAATCCCTTCAATCTAGAAAGAAAGAAAAAAAAAAAAAAAAAAAAAAAGAGAGAAAGAAAATTTCCTTGAAAACCCTCTCAATGCAAAAAAAATTTGTCGTCAAAAAAGGCACAATTTCCATCACAGTCTTGCTCCTTTTCATATCGATGTGAAATTAACCCATACCCATTCTCAAGGAAGGGTATAACTACAAAAATATACTATAAGTTTCACCTTAGTAGACTTTTCAAGCAAGCTCAAATGTGGGCATAAACTACAAAAATAAACTATAACAAAAGTTTTATCTTAATCTTTTCAGGAAAGCACAAGCGTGGGTATAAACTATCAAAATATACTGTAACAAAAGTGTCAGCCAAACGTTGGTATAAACTACAAAAACATACTATAACAAAAGTTCCACCTTACGTAAACTTTTCAGGCATGGACAAACGTGTTATAACACTTAGGATTATATTTTAAACAAGAAATACAAAAAATGAAAGAACTCCACAGAACAGTGTTGGCTGAAAGTAGGCATTACAACGAACAACCCTAGATAGGGTTGACAGTCTCCACAAATGATTTCTGCGAAGAAAATTCCTTCCTAAAATATAATACATAAATTTTTTTTTATAAAAGTATAATAAAAACCATTAATAATTGTGGTTAAATCTTTATTTATTTTTTGCGAGATCCAATGAACAGTTTACAAGCCATTAAAAATGAATAAATTTCCCGTGTTAAAATCTTAAAAAATAAAAACCAGACCACTGGTAAAAATAAAAAGATAAAAAGGATAAAAGGGAATGAAAAAACTTTGAATGATTTAAAAACAATAATACCTATACACTTAATTATATATAACTAAAGGGTGGATTAACATTTAATATCCTAAAAATAATATAGTAAATTACGAGTAGCCTAACTTATACAAGCATTCCTAAGCAAAATGACTTCATTTTTAATTAAACTTTTTAAAATACTGATTCTACAAGGAAATGACTCACGAAATATTTTATTTTTAATATTCTGAAAAAAAAAAATACAAAAAATAAAGCCACTCTAACCTAACGCACCAAAGTAGAATTGTAGCGTTATATATATATATATATATATATATATATATATATATATATATATATATATATATATATATATATATATATATATATATATATATATATATATATATATATATATATATATATATATATATATATATATATATATATATATATATATATATATATATATATATATATATATATATATATATATATATATATATATATATATATATATATATATATATATATATATATATATATATATATATATATATATATATATATATATATATAAAGCATTTATATTGCACTTTTGTCTTCATTTTGTGTACGATAAATCGTGTCGTTGTAACAGACACTGAATAAAATATTTTTTTTTTTTGAAAAAAACTATTTACAAAATAAAAATCATCCATAAATAAAATACTTTTGTTTTGTTTTTTTTGTCTTCATCAACATTATTTACGCACCTATAAAAAGAAATATAGATGCTATACAACAGATAGAGGTGGAAAGGAAAAGAAAAAAAAAAAAACCTTTTTTCAACACTGTACAAAAGCAGGCTCTCCTAATAAAGCCAGTGAAAATAGCATTTTTTAACTTTTTTTTTTTTTTTTTTTTTTTTTTTTTGAAACTGTTTTGGAGGGAAGAGATTTCCTTGCTCTGGTAATTTTTATAGAAAAACCAAAATTCTGACTCAAAATTACCAAAACATGAAAACCAAAACCCTAATTTATCTCTCTCTCTCTTTTTCTCTCTCTCTCATCCTCGTCATGTTCTTCATAACTTAAAATACTTCAAAAAGTTTTTTTATAGTGATTTTATCATTTAAAATATTATATATATATATATATATATATAATATATATATATATATATATATATATATATATATATATATATATATATATATATATATATATATATATATATATATATAATATATATATATATATCTCAAAATTTAAACATCTTTATAATAAATATTAACAATATTACTCATAGTCACTCTTATGATACTAACTATATATAACCTTAAAAATAAAAACACCTCAATAACTACAGCTGCACAATTATATATATATATATATATATATATATATATATATATATATATATATATATATATATATATATATATATATATATATATATATATATATATATATATATATATATATATATATATATATATATATATATATATATAAATTATCTCGTGAGCTCTAACAATTTGCTTTCAGTTGTCTAATCTCTCAACAGTTCAAAGTGAACCATTCCAAGACGTTCACCGGTGCTAAATTCGATATTTTTGGCCCAAACGCGACATTCGATGTTAATGAGAACATTGGCTGTAATTAAAAAGGAAAAGAGAAATTATATATTTTAAAATTTATATTTATATATATATATATATATATATATATATATATATATATATATATATATATATATATATATAATATATATATATATATATATATATATATATATATATATATATATATATATATTATATATATATATATATATATATATAACTTTAGAATTAATTTTTATTTTTTAAACCAACAACTGTACTTTTATCCTGTTCATAGGAAAATATGAGTGGCAAAAGAATAATGTTAATAAGAAAAAAAGAAAGAAAAAAACGCGCACACACAAACTAGGAAATCTGCACTAACAAATTGAGGATATATTTTAATATTACATGAATGTGTGTGTGTTCCCATTCCCTAATGCAATCTAAACACATATAAATTAAGGAGTATTTAAAAAAAAAAAAAAAAAAAAAAAAAAAAAACAATGAGCAGTAAATGTCATAAACCTATTTAAAAAAAAAAAAATACAGTAAATCTCATTAATTTCTAGTCTAATTATATTTATATATCGATGTTTCAAAAATAAAAAAAAGTAGAATACAGATTTTACAATATTTTATCATTTTTATTTGTATACTGTATATAAACTTTTTAGTTGAGAGGTTAAATTACATTATTAGATCACTGTGAATATTGAACACCTTTTGTCAATAATTATCTGAAAATTTCAAAAGTAAACAAGCTAGTCAATGGTAAAATTAATTCTAATAAACACTGAAAACATCAAACAATTGAAGTAACAGTCAATTAAGTGTGGAAAAGATGCAGGTAATAGCACCTTGTACATAAACCTTGAAAACGATAAGATATATTGCAAAAATACATAAAACTTTTAATAATGAATATCAAACAGAAGTTAAAAAGAAGAAAAACCTACAAATCTCAAAGACGGGAAAGGTTTGAAAAAAAAAAAAATTAATTATAGCACCTTAAAACTTTTCTTCAAAAATTTTAAGACTTATTTCAGTTAACAATATCTGAAAGTAATCTTAAAAACAACTAAATTAAGAATAACCGTAAGGAATATAAAATAACCGTAAGGAATATAAAATTGTGACTTTAGAAAAGAACTTAAAAAAATTAAATAGGTTTTGTACGCAACTAAAACAACATGGAAAACACTTTATATTACTCACGTTCGGGCTCAATAATCTGAACACCAACAATTGGAGAAAGATACCCAGGAGTCTTGGTGTAAGGGAAATAATAGGCTGGGAATCCATAATGAGGTGTCAAAACAATATTTGGCAAGTATTCCTTATCAGCTGGATTTTCACCTTCACAACTTACCCAAATCATCTGCGCAAGAAAAATTTTAAAAAATGGAAGACATTAGTCAAGCAGAATAATATAACTTATATAATTTATTCAGTTAAAAATCAAGAAAAAAAAATATGAACAAATGATCTCAAATTCATAATATAGAAGATTTAACTCATTATTTGTAATGCCAACTTATTGGATCCTAAATTGGTATGAAGTCTTTTATTTTAAAAAGTTAAGTCAACAAAGAAAAATTCATAACACTACAAATTTACGTCTTTCCTGCATGCATAAACCACCTTACTATATAAAGGAAGTTCACCCCTTATTAAACATTTTTACTCTATTAAAAAAAAAAAATTTTTTTTATTGCAATATAAATTGTTACTTGACCACCTTCATCTAAATCAAAAACTTAAAACCCAAATGAACTGAAAAATATAAGAAATAATAATAATAATAAAACAAATACCAAACTTACAATAAAAGTTAAATGCATTTGTAATCTTAATATTGCATTAAAAATATGTACCCCTTAATTCATGTAAACAAGATTCGAAACGCATCATTTCTTACTTATGAAATTTCAAGTCAAAAACACATTTCAATTATAACAATTTCAAAATCACTCATTCAAAAAAAATTAAAGAGTATAAATGGTAAAGTTTTCGACATACGTACAGGAGGAACAACATTATTGGCTAATTTGGTCTCATTTCCAATATGGTCTTTAAGGAATTGGGGCATATTTTCTGGCAATTCTTCTACGGAAGTGTAAACATCAGGTTCCCAATCGATCATCTGAAAATTAAAACCAATATATATATATATATATATATATATATATATATATATATATATATATATATATATATATATATATATATATATATATATATATATATATATATATATATATATATATATAATATATATAATATATATATATATATATATATATATATATATATATATATATATATATATATATATATATATATATATATATATATATATATATATATTATATAATATATATATATAATAAAAAAAGCATAACACACTCAAAGAGTGCAAACAAAAACCATATTTTGGATTTAAAAGTCGATAATACTCTGAAAATGTTTAATCCAATTAAACTAGGCAAAGCTACAAAGAATATTCCATTCCTAACTGTAAAAGATAAATTGTATTAAAAACACAGAAAAGAAAAAAAAGTTTTGTCTGGGATCAAAGCGGGATGGAAAAAGAGAATGCGGGACTAAAACAACAGTAACAACAACAAAAGGTAATATGGGCAACTTTGAGAAATGATATGTCACAAATTCCACTGTAATACCAATATAATAAGTGATGCAATAATTCTTTAAGACTTTAAGATGGGGGGAGGGAGTTAAGATGAAAAGCTCTAGACACTTTTCAAAGATTTTTAGAAAAGCTATAGAAATGAAGCCACACATATGTGGCGCATACTGTATACACGGAATAAAGGTAAACAAAATTGGAGTAGTGTAAAGAAATTTAAGAGATTGATAAGCAAAAGAGAAGCCGAGGTATACCACTACTGATGTATTTTTTTTTTTAAATTGGGCTATGGTATTTAAATTTTTCTTATTACAGTGCGGCAAGGAAAAAACACGATGTACGATTCAGGTGAAAAATGAGCAAAATAAGGGACGCTTAAAACTCGATGCTTTGTTGAAAGTATTAAGATTTGTCAATGGTATCAGTAAAAGGATACCTAAAATGCAGAAAGGTTGAAAACTAGAATACAGAAGGAAATATCTCCTTGGAGGGGGGGTCATACTGGTAGTATAAGTTTTGAAGGATTAAGCGGCTTCTAAATCTCAAGGATAGGTATGAAAACTTGACAAAGAGGCAAAAGACAATATAGCTATAGTTAAAAAGAGTGGCCCCAACCATTTTTAGAGTACAGGATGAATAATAAGTGCATACTTATGTAAGAAGGGAAATAAAGTTGATGGGTGAAAAATAAAAACGGTTAGTGATTCAAGATACAAGCTCCAACCTCCAGTTTTAATAACCACCAAAGAGAAGTGGTCAGGGGAGAGCAACTTTTTGGTATTAATTAATTAGCCTTAGATAACAGAAATTTTATATTTCAAAATTAGGCATTGTTTAGGGTGGAAGGCAGTATTGGAATCATCTAAAACAAAATTTTGAGATAAAATTTTTTAAGTAAAATAACTGCTTTTGTAGTAGGTAACACAACTGTATAACAGTCAGAAATGGGAAGGAAAGAGAAAATAGTATGTAAGGTCACATAAGCAACGCATTAGGAATACGCAGAAAGAGGAACTGGAAATATTACATCTGACAGCATAACAAAGAATAAAGTTTGAATGATCTAAAGAAACAGCAATATATTTACATAGTATAGACTACAGATTTCGAAACCTTCATTTCTGTGACGAAATAATACCTCGAAAACATTAGAGTTAAACCAAAACTGAATAATTTTTACTCAAAGTTAAAAAATGTAATATAGCTCCCATACCAAAAATAATAATCATTTACGAGTTCTACGTCATCCATGAACTCCCTACAGAAAAATTAGCAATTTGAAAAACTTTTTAAGGGACGATCTATATCCTTAATATGAACACCGTCTCTCGTCACAAAGTTAACTGAGTTGGAACTGAGTGTTTTAAGCGAAGAGTCCACAGTAATGAAATTGATAAGAGTAGAGTTAGGTGATAAAGCTGAGAGAACTTTAAACAAAACTGATAAAAAGTCAAAACCACATGGCAAAAAATTTAATACTAAATCAGTTAAACGAGAATAAACAACATTGCACACAAACAAAACATCAGTTTTCGAAGAAACAGCAAGATTATAGACTAATAGAAAATAGGATATTACCAACAGCGCTTTTGCAAGAGAATTTTCGTTAAAAAAAAATAATTG
>SEYY01019205.1:277500-280000 GCA_009176605.1 Armadillidium nasatum | reverse complement strand
ATCGCATTCAGAAGGCAATTGACAATGCGACTCCTAATATGCTGACAGTAACCTTCAATAACATGTAAAAGTGTGCTGACATGCCTTGATGCTAATGGTGATTCATCACTTCCAATATTTGTTGCAATGTCAGCACGATTCTCACACGCCAAGGTTTGTTAGGGTCAAATTTGATTACCACCTTTTGGTCACTCCTCTGATATCTATAAGGGCTCGTTAACAGCGAGTTGGACACCCTGTATATATGAGTGTGCGCGAGTGAGTGAGTTAGAGTGGGATAGAATCGATTTTGAAAGACCTAAGTTTCAGATTTTAAATTTTTTTCTTAGCTTTGACTTCAAAATAACTATTACCGATACAAGAAAACCTAAAATTCATAGTGAATTGTTATTTATTTTTCAATCTTGTTTTAACCTTTATAAATTCAATAATATATATATATATATATATATATATATATATATATATATATATATATATATTATATATATAATATATATATATATATAATATATATATATATATATATATATATAATATATATATATATCCCCATGTGGCTAATTAATTTTCTGCGAGCTCTAAGTTAATCAAGGCAGCTTTATATAATTAATTTAATTAGTATTAATTTTAATTTATAACTTTCAAATAATCATTATAAAATTATAATTTCAGTATTTATTTAACTATTTATACTAACGCACATACAAGACTTAAGAATAAATTATAACTTAGTGAGATTAACTTTTGTGTGAATAAATATATATATATATATATATATATATATATATATATATATATATATATATATATATATATATATATATATATATATATATATATATATATATATATATATATATATATATATATATATATATATATATGCCTTGTATCAAAAGTTTTTATCATCATGAGTTGATAGTATTGGAAGTAATAGTAAAATAATTCTAAACTATCGTAAAATACATTAACCTATTAGATAAATATAAAAAAGGTATCATTTTATTATTATTATTATTATTAGTAGTAGTAGTAAGTACTAAATAGACCCATTTTTCGTCATTTTTCCTTAAACAATCGCCTTCCGTAAAACTCTTTTATTATATATATATATATATATATATATATATATATATATATATATATATATATATATATATATTATATATATATATATATATATATAATATATATATATATATATATATATATATTGCCGTCTACCGTGATACTAACGGTAGAGTGATTGACTCACCTGCTTAAGGGTGCCGGTTCGATCCCACTTGGAGATCCCCGGTACATAGTACCTAGAAAAAAATTTTTCCTCAAATAGAGCAATGCCCGTGAGATGTAAACCTTTATTTTAAAAAAATGTTCTCAAAACTGACATGATTATTATTTTTTAACGATAATAATAATAATAATAATAATAATAATAATAATAATAATAATAATAATAATAATAATAATAATAATAATCATTTTAATAATTATTATTATTGAGTGTTAATCATCATTTCCCCCAAAATGCGTACCCGTATGACGCTGCATCCTGTAAAATGATGAAAATGTTTAGTAAACGAGAATGACAGAAAGAAAGACAGGATGAAAGGATAAAGGAAGGGGGGGGGGTTGACAAGTCCATAAAGGAGTCACAGGATTCCAGTTAAAACTGACTTATTATACCAAACAACTCGGTAAATTTCAAGCTTTAACGAATAATTTTAAAAAGGAAAATTTAAAATGTTACAACATAAGTTTCAAGTATTAAACACACACACACACACACATATATATATATATATATATATATATATATATATATATATATATATATATATATATATATATATATATATATATATATATATATATATATATATATATATATATATATATATATATATATATATATATATATATAAATATCGAAAGGTCACAGACTGAAATCAAATCAAAAGGTAACTTTTACCTTGTTTGTTTGTTTTATTATATATATATATATTATATATATATATATATATATATATATATATATATATATATATATATATATATATATATATATATATATATATATATATAATATATATATATATATATATATATATATATATATATATATATATATATATATATATATATATATAATATATATATATATATATATATATAAAGTGCTTCATTCACGTTTTTTTTTTTATCTTTTTTTTTTTTCTTTTTCCGAATAAATCGATACTGGCATAAATTTTTTATAGAACACACCTCAATTCTGTCGGTTACTATTGCTGCTGCTACTTCTACTGAGCTTCTACTACTACTACTACTACTAGAAAACGAATAATAATAATTATTAGTCCATTAAAATATATTAATTACCAATTCAATTTTAGATATCCACTAACTCAAACAACAAAAAATTATTTTATCTATTCATTATTCTAAATTCCGCTCCTCAACTCCCCCTCCCCCTTCTCTCCACCCCATGTAAATGAAC
>SEYY01019205.1:265000-270000 GCA_009176605.1 Armadillidium nasatum | reverse complement strand
AATTAGTTTTAAGTATCAATTATTTAAAACTAAAGTTTGTGTTGTGTGTCTACATTGCTTAACACACTTTTATTAATACTCTTCTACATCATAAAATCTGAAGGCCTTTTATCAAATGCTTAACTAATAAACAATCCATTCACATGTCCTACTAAGATCAACAGTAATTTATAACTTAAAATACCAGAAGAGCAATGCAATTTTTTTATTAATGTTAAAAGTAAACCCAATATTTTATTTTACAACATTACAAGTAATCCTAACAATGATAAACTTGACCCTTTGCTGAAAAGAAATTTAAATTTTACTTATAAAAGTGTTTATAGAACTTAACATTTAGAATATCAAGGAGCATGGATATATTTGGTTAACATTTAATAAAATATTCAAAATATTAAATTAGCACCTACAATGTGTCAAAATTTTCTTGTTACTAATATTTATTAAGAAAGAATAACAATTTAATTTGATTAATTCAAGTAACAGTAAAAATCATTATTACAAAAACCAACAGCAATAATTTATATAAAAGTTTCAACATTAATTCATATACAGTAGATATATCAAAAGGGTGAAAACTTATTAGAGATGCCAATACATGATTTACACAAGTATCTATGAAAGGTGACCTTCATGTGTTGAATGCTAATTTTATGGCAGTCCTTGATTTTTTAAAAATTATCCTACAAGTTGCTGAATAATGGTGAGATTTTAAGGGAAACAAGACGTCATAATAAGTAAATAAAAAAATAAATAAATAAATATATGCATATAATTTCATTGTCTTAAATATATAACATGATGACTATTCATTTGATGCTTAAAAGCTAAACAGAAGCATAAAATATTAATAAAATTTACATATTATGAAAGAATTTTGTAAAATTTAATTATATTAATTTTTCCGGTATTATTATTATTATTATTATTATACAGGTCTCAACCAGCTCTTAATGCTGAAAATAATTACATTTATTCTATAAACCCAAGTTTCTCCCTTAAATTTTAGCCAGATAACCCACCCCCACCCTGATAAAAAAAATTTTTTACCTGCCACTCTGCCAAGTTACCTGTCCACCTGAAATTTTATCATTAACAAATTTTAAAAAATGCATTTCTATTATCACAAGAAACAACAATCCATCATTTTAGTACATACACATCTGGCTGTTTTTGTTTTTTTTTTAAATTATAGTCCATCCATCAATGTAAAAAAAAATCTATTTCACACATTCATATTTACAGATTTTTATGTAAATAGGATATTTTCCTATTATAGTACTACACATGCAGATGAGAATACCTGGATACAGATATACAGATCTATGTGGAATTAGTGAAGATCCACCATAATTAATGTATACTGTATATATATATATATATATATATATATATATATATATATATATATATATATATATATATATATATATAATATATATATATATATATATATATATATATATATATATATATATATGCTGATTCAATAACTTTGAAATTGTAGAAATTTTAAGTTGCAATGAAAAAAGTCTCTAACATTCGACCTGCACATTATTTTCAACATCAATAAATTAGTATATAATCACTATATATGACTGCCTGTTAATATGTTAATTAAGTAAATTGTGAATGTTAATAAACAAACAAAACTACTTTATTGCATATTTCAATATAACAAAATATACCATGTAGAAGTTCTTTAGTACCTATGGTATAATTTGTTAAATATGTTAGGAAAGGTAAAAGTACCAAAAATTAATTAATGTATGTAAGATATTTAAAGAACTTGAAATAAAAAAAAAAAAAAAGTTTTATTTAACGAATCCAAAGAAAAATAAAATTTACAAATTATAAACAATAAATGGCAATCTTGTTATTTTCAATACTGTGGTACACATACCTTATATTTATTTTGCCTATTAAAAAAAAATAATTCCAGAAATTAATGCATACTGTTTGGGTATCTAAAAGCATCCCCTCCCTCCTGTCCTCATATATATATATATATATATATATATATATATATATATATATATATATATATATATATATATATATATATATATATATATATATATATATATATATATATATATATATATATATATATATATATATATATATACTAAAAACACTTGGGTAATTGGATATTGTAATCTCCCAGATTTTAAGACACATTCACAGAATTGATAATATATATATTATATATATATATATATATATATATATATATATATATATATATATATATATATATATATATATATATATATATATATATATATATATATATATATATATATATATATTTTATATCTCCTCCGGTGGGCAAAGGCAAGAGGCCTACCAAATTCCACCGGAGTTGGGAAGGATCTATAATCATGGTCGATGGAGGCCGACGTGTCCAGATACACGGCGTTTGAAAGTATGCAAGTCAAAGGAAGTTGGGAAAACAGATGAAGGGAGTGTGTTCCAGACTTTACCAGTAGAGTATATGTAAGATTGAGCATAGCGGTTAAGTCTGGGGTCAGAGAGTTGGACAGAGAAAGGATGAGACTGTGTAGAAAGGCATGTCGCACGAGCTCTTCTCAATGGAGGAGGTATGCGACGAGAGAGTTCAGAAGAGCAGTGTCCGTTGTAATAGCAATAGTAAAGAGAGAGTGACGCAACAATTCGACGGGCAGAAAGAGATTGAAGAGAGTTAGTAAGAGCTGGAGAGTTGATGAGACGAAATACCCTAGACTCCACCTTCTCTCTAGTATATACTATATATATATATATATATATATATATATATATATATATATATATATATATATATATATATATATATATATATATATATATATATATATATATATATATATATATATATATATATATATATGATGGAAGATTATTTAGTCATGTTTCATGATTTTTTTATTTAAATAAATTGGTTCATCAATATGTCTCAGCTCCACACTCTTTTATTGAGATTGAAAAGCTGTTTAGTAGTGGGAACAAATATACACTCCAAGATGAAATCTAATTGCCCCAGAAACTGGAGAAAGATTTTTTCTGCATCAAAATTTAAGAGCTCAAAAATTTAAAGTACTAGAATTTTGCAGGCCTGTCCATGTTCTCACATTTTAAAATTTTCAAAATCAATGTTCTGAAGATATTGCAGTGTCTCTGCCCCAGATATGCAAAAGCTTATTATTTCAAAGTACTGATTAGAAGTTAAAAAAATTTGTACATGAACATCTTCAATGAGTTTGTAAATCATCTGGATGACAAACTCCATACTGGCTAATTTCAGCAGGATGGCACCACTTTCCATACATCCAATGTCAGCATGTATGAAAATGGGTCATTCCTTGAAGATAAGATCGGGTAACTTCCAAGGGACTTTGGTCACCAAAGAAGCCCGACCTTATCCTACAGATTTCCTCCTATGGGGCATGGTGAATGAAAAAGTGTATTGAAACAAGTCACTCATTCTCATGCAACTGAAAGACAACATCCAGCAGGCAATTGACACAGACTTCCAATATGTTGGCATCAAACCATTCAATAACATGGAAAAGGGTGTACAGGCATGCCTTGATGATAATAGCGATCCTTTCCATATAATTCTCACACATCATGGTTTGTTTGTGGCAATATTTTATTAACTTATGACCACTACTTTCATATCTATATGAGGTTATCTGGGGCTGTGAGCGTGTTGGACACCATGCACTAAATATTAAAATTACATGGATTTACACATTTGAATAAAGAATAAGGAAAAGATAATTTAATTCATCCTTATTATAAAATTTTTAAAATATACTTTTTCATTATAGTCATCAAAAAATTCTTAATTGTCCCATTACTAATATATATATATATATATATATAATATATATATATATATATATATATATATATATATATATATATATATATTATATATATATATATATATATATATTATATATATATATATATATATACAGTTAGCAATTATTTCTTTAGAAGCATTTTACATTTTTAAACTTTTTTTTTTTTTTTTTAATCTTACTAGTTTAAATTTCTCTCGTTTTTTTTAAATATCTCTATCACAATTCTTAACAAGATTACTACAACTCATCAAAATACTGAGGTCTCTATTTAGGGAAATTCAATGTATACATTAAAGTGACTGAGCTCATCTCAAACTTAAGAGATGGATGATTAAGAAGTAAACAATCTGGATCAAATAATTATGGGATATATATACATATTATTGACAATTTTAACGAACTAAGCTTCAACACTAGCCCTTTTTCTATAAGAATATCATCACTATACCTAAAAGGTAACTGACAATCTCTGGGTAACAAGACTTTTACCCTATTCTCTACAGTATCATGATGCTGACCAAAGTGTAACTTGTCATTATAATAAGACCAATTGGAAGCTCTGAAATAGTTTATTTTACCAACCCTTGCAATGATGGCTTTACCTAAGATACTTTGTCTTTAAAAAAAAAAAAAAAAAAATTTATTCTCCAATCACTCAAAAATTGAGTCAATGCTAACATATCTCTTCCTTTCACTTTACTTTCAGATCATACTGTAAAGGTTTTCATTGCTAATGGTTCTTAACAATAGTGATGCAAATCAAGGTTTGTCTTATCTCCCATTGCTTAAATTTTCTTTGATAATCTTTTTAGCTGCTCCTCTAAGTTCAAACTTTATCCATTCCAATACAGATGGTTCTACACTCCATTCTATTTCAATCTTTTATCTTTGTCGCCTCTAGAATGGACTCTCCATGACAACTTTTCAATCCTATTCTTGCTGATATGGAAAGTTTTCAGGTGATCATATCAATTTAGTAGAAAATAAGAGAAATTTTAAATTTGAAAGACAAAAGACTCTTATAACAAATTTAATAAATTTTGGACACAGTTTGAAACCTGACTGAAATGAGGAATTTGAAATTTAAAAAATCTGAAATCTGAAGATTTACTAATTTAAAAAAAAAAA
>SEYY01019205.1:245000-260000 GCA_009176605.1 Armadillidium nasatum | reverse complement strand
AAATAAAATACAAAATAAAAAAAAAAAAAAACATGGTTGTTATAACTGTCTTAAAAACTTCGAAAACACACAACTCAAAACTTTCGTCTAACTTCCATATTTTCGGTGTTTCTTTTTTTTTTTCGTGATCTTTCTTGAAAAGATCACAATACTTCTCTTTCTAAAGAAGCTTTTAGGAGAGGTTGAGTGTTTTGAGAAGTATTCAAAATTTCTTCAGGCCATCCTTGTTGCTTGCTCTTTGTATAGAGGTGCTGTTTTCCCCTCCCTGTATTGAGTATGTATGCCTCATACTGAGTCATACATATGGGGTTTCACCACTCACACAGCTCTCCTTGAAAAGGTGGAGCCTAGGGGCTTTCGTTTTATTATCTGTTTCGCTTAGATTAACTTTATCCAGTCTCTTTCTGCCCATCTGCATATGATATATCTATTACAACTCTTATCTCTTGCCTATTCCATTGAGAAGGGCTCGTGCGGACACGCCCTTCTATCGTCCTTCAATGCTGTCTATTTTTTTCTCTGTCCAACTCTCTGACCTCGTATTTAACTGCTATACTCAGTCTTTCAAGTACTCTACTGATAAAGCCTGGTACACACTCCATATATCTATTTTCCTAAATTTAGGCATAGGCACACCTTCAAACCTTCAAACGCCATGCATCGGGACACGTCGGCCTTTAATTTGGTCCTTCCGAAAATTTTCCAACTCTGGTAAAAATTGGTAAGGACTTCCGAGATTTGCTCAGCAGAGGAGGTATAAAAGAAAATATTTTAAATAATAATTTGGCTATGTGTAAATTAGGCTATCGTCGATAAGAACACAACGGCGCTTACTTATTCCGGACAAGTGTTCTCCAAATTTTTAGGGTCATGCATCCATTATACATATTAAAGGACATATTGCATGCACCCAGAGAGATATATATATATATATATATATATATATATATATATATATATATAATATATATATATATATATATATATATATATATATATATATATATATATATATATATATATATATATATTATATAATATATATATATATATATTATATAATATATATAAATATAATTATCTATATATATATATATATATATATATAAATTTTTATTTTTATATTTTTTTTTTTTATTTTTTTTTATTTTTTATTTATTTAAATTTTGTTTATTTATGTATATATGTATATATATTATATATATATATATATATATATATATATATATATATATATTATATATATATATATATATATATATATATATATATATATATATATATATATATATATATATATATATATATATTATATAATATGGAGGAACTGAAGTTTTGAGGCATTGAAAACAACCATTTTTTTCTCTGCCCCAGTTAAAAATAAGAAAAAGATCAGACGTCATTTGCTCCAAGGCAACCCTCTAATAATAATTACAAAATCCCTTAATTCCAAAAGATATTTCAAAATGAGAGGAGTAATGAAGGTGGAATCTCCAGCAGATTTTGAAGGTATTAGTATAGAAGGATGGGGAGGAGGAGGATATTTTTCAATCAACGGCATTGAATTTATGAGAAAAATAGAATGCGTAGAATTTGATTAAATATGGTGATCTTTTGCAGCTTTCTAATTTGATACTTACGGCTGCTCTTTATCAGTCATCTCTTCACTTGTATTTGATGTCTAAACTTAATTTGCTACTTGTGTTTATTGAAAGAATTAATGACAGGTTTATATTTTCCTTTGATTTTTTTCTAAATAACAAATTGCTTGTACAAATATATGGGAATTGGCTGTAGCTCATAGATGCATATACAAAACGAAATAATTTATAGGCTAATAACGAGGGCAATTTCAAACTCATCCGACAGTTAACCAACATCAGTGAGGCTCCCCTCATAGTAGTAATTGCATTGTACCTCCAACTGTAGAAATTTATAAAATATGCACCTTCCTCAAAAAGGGCCTTGCAAGTGAGTGGTAGTAAAAAAACAAAAAATTATAACCCCCAAATTTAAAAGCTAAAAATGTACTTTAAAATAACTTCAACTTTACTGATTTTAACTTATAAGGTATATACAGTATATATTCCGTTTGTGTGTATCTATGCTACGTATCTTAAACCAGTCTACCTTCCTCCATGCCTCATAGCCTCACAGAGCTTAAACACACTCTCTCCTACGCTACAAAAATTGCCCTAAAGAATCGTGAAACAAACGGCACAAATGTCAACAAATATTTTCCGTTATTTATTTAATAGAAAACATATCGATGAAGCCACTTTTTTATGTGTAAAATGTCTTTTCTATATTGGAAATTTTATTGTGAATTTTTGTCACCGGTTTTGTGCGGTGCGGAAGACAATTTCGGAGTCCTGGTGCGTTGATCGAGTGCTGTTTTAAAACAATAAAGGTGCAATATAGTAAGTACACTATTCTTTCTTTTTGACTTGCTTTTTGTGCTGGTGCTCGACCTTTAAGTGCGAGTCCAGTGCGGCACTGCGCGACAGACAATTTCATTGTCCTGGTGAGTTGAGATGCGGTTGTTAAAAAAATGAATCTGCGATGAGTTGCGCCACTTCCAGTTGCTGTTGGGAAAGATGATAGTAGTATGATGCGGTAATGGTGCTGGTGCACGACCTCCAGGTGTGGTGCGGTGCTCTATCAACCCTAGTTTGTCCCTTTTTCTTTCATTACTTGTAGCAGAGGTAAAATTACCTGTGTGAAACAAGATGAAGACTCAAACCAATGACACATATATTTTTTCTAGTATTTCGGAAACAAATCAAAAATCTGTTAATCAAATATTGTGGCTCAAACGGTAGAGTGATTGACTCACGTGCTTGAGGACACTGGTTCGATCCCACTTGGGGATCCTATAGGTATATACTACCTAGAAAAGTTCCTCTCCTAGAATAGGGCAATGCCCGTGAGATGTAAACTTTTAATATTTATTAAACAAAAATATAACCTCCAAAACACTAAATTTCATTCAAAATAAAATCCAGCATTATCTATTGGCTAAAATTTTATTTTACTCTAATACTGTAAATATACAATATAAATCTATGTATATATACACATAAATGTGTTTGTAAGGCTCTGTGAGTGTATGTGTGTATAGCTTGTGATCTCAAATTGGCCTTCATACATATTAACATTAAAACTTAGCTTTTCTCTTACATACAAAACAGAACAAACTTACGTTTTTTTGTAAAAGAAAATATTTTCCTTATTTCAAAGTTTCTAACACATAATAAGTAATGTTAGTAAGGAAAGTCTAATCATTTTTACGTCTTCTCATTATTATTATTATTATTATTATTATTATTATTATTATTATTATTATTATTATTATTATTATTATTATTATTATTATTATTATTATTATTATTATTATTATTATTATTATTATTATTATTATTATTATTATTATTATTATTATTATTATTATTATTATTATTATTAAATGTATTATTATTATTATTATTATTATTATTATTATTATTATTATTATTATTATTATTATTATTATTATGTATCATAAAAATATTGCATATCATTGTCACTGTAAGATCTTTTTCTCACTATGGTGATATTTTACTACACAGTTGCCTAAGGGATTGATGTCTACGTAAAAGTGAGTTTTTATGCCATTCTTTTGAGTTTTTGACGCACGTTACAGAATTCACATGTTTGAATTTATTTATTTATTTGTTCAGAAATCATACGTTGAATTCGAGGCTCGGCTTGTTTAAATGGACCACTTTGTTATGTTAGAAGATGTTTATTTTTACACTTTTTTGGTGTAATTTGTGGTGGAGTTACGTAGGAGTCGGGAATTGGGAATCGGTAGTCGGCAGTCGGCAGTCAGGGCCGATATCTTAATCGAGAATTTTAAAATGGTAGAGCCATGCAGAGCAGGAGCCGGCAAGAAAGATTTCCGCCTACACAATCCAGATTTCAATTCTGGATTAAGAGACATGCATGTAAAATATGGTTCAGAAAATGAACTAAAGAGTGTGTTTGGTTCACAAAGAATTTCATTTTAAAAATAATTTTATAATTTAAAAAAAATAAAATAAAAAAAAAAAAAAAAAAAAAAAAAAAATATATATATATATATATATATATATATATATATATATATATATATATATATATATATATATATATATATATATATATATATATATATATATATATATATATATATATATATATAAGTAAATTCAAATTTGTCTCTGCACACCGGCTGTCACATAAGGCTGAACATAATGATGACACACATCTCAGAATCATGCACGCTGAAACAAAACAGCTAATTACCAACTTTCATGTTTTATTTAATTGTTTGTTTTATTGTTCCTAAATTCATTTAAATCATGGGGTAAAATAACATTTTAATTTTGAAATAATTGTTTTTATCATTTTTTATTTTTTACTTTAAAAAAAGTACAGATCTTACGTGAGTGTAAGGATCGAAGCACAGACCTCGTTCAAGATGAATACTTATTCCTCATTTGGTATTCTGCTTAATTTTCTCTCCTGATAAGAGTACTCAACTATTCAAAAGATGTAATCAAAACTTTTTAAACTTTCTTGAAAGAATTGAGAATTTGTCAGAAGAAATCTTTATCGATCTACTGTATAGGTAATTTTTCAAAGAATTATTTATTTTTTATTTTTCCTGTTGAAATAATAAAATCAAATTCTCCTTTTTGTTAATTCCTGATTTATTACCAATCAATCTTGGTATATTATAGCTAGCAGTTCATTACCATCGAAATCTTGGCATCCTCAATTGGCCTGCCCTGACAGCGATATCCGCTAGCTGTTGTTCCGTGAACCAAAACGATCTTCCTTGAAAGGTCCCACTGACATAACGTAAGTCTTACCTGGAAAAATGAAGTGTATTATTTTTATTCATTCATAATACAAGTTATCATATTAACTCATACGCTTGATCTCATATTATTTACTTTATTACGCTTTCGCTTAATCAATATACATTTGAAAAAAATTATTTGCAGTTCAACTTGCGTCACATCTAAGAAGATTCACCTTTACATAATATTAGCTTTTTCAAAAAAAATTAATTGATAAAATTTGATTTTTATGGTTTCGTCATGCCTTGGGTTCATATTCTAAAGTACTAGGAAGAATCAATATTTCATAATTGAAAGAAATTAGTCTCCATTTTATTTTTAGGGAAGGCTAGAGGTCCGTTTTCCACATTTGAAACAGGCTATCATCTGCGCTAGAGTCCGATATTATTATAACTTCATTGGTTGTTAAAGAGGATTTATCTAGGAAAATTTTTAATTCTTAATATTCTTTAGAAGCTGGTGTAAATGGTCATAGTTTCATTACTTTACTCTATAAACGCTCGTTATTGATACTATACTCCAAGGTCTATCTTTTCATCGCAATCGGCTAAAAACTAAAATTATAGGCTTACACTGATCTTCTCCATTGGATTTTTGTTCGTATTTCAGGAATTACTTGCAGCAGGATTCAACCATTTAAGGAAAAGATAAATATTTGATAGTTTCAAAGCTTTTGAAATTACCTTTCGGGAAGATAGATAAAAATATGAAAAGTTTAGGAATCACAAAGGTGAGAATAGAAAGAAAACTTTATGGATTTGTTACTGTTGGATTTCTAAATAAGTTTCCAGACCAACGATTTCAGACATTTTCCACACACAAATACAAGAATCTCAAACCAGAAAATTATTTTTGAATGGGAATTTTGAAAATGTTTTAAATAATAATTTACCTCCGGAGGACAATAGCTAACTATTAAAAATACTCGACAGCACTCAAAAATTAAGCAAGGGTCGCAAACTCTGAAAATATTGTAGCAGTTAACGTGAGTGTTTAAAAGATTTCGAAATTGATATCTTAGTTACTACTACAGAAAACAATTCAATACTAGTTTTATAAATTTTGAATTTCTTGTCCAAACATTCTGACGAGATGTCTTTTTGTATCTAGTTTTCTTTTAAATAAAATTTATATTTCCTTTTCAAATACAATTGCCAATTTTTAAAAAGAACGTAACTTTTTAGTAGTATTTGCCAAAAACGTACTATGAATTTATTAAGACCTATAGGAAGAAACTTTCGTAAACCTTAATAGTAGTTGTAAAATACCAGCTAATAAAACGGATAAAATCTAAAATGAAATCCATTTCATTTTACGCCGTCAAGAGGAAGATACATTAACCTTCGATATTTACGATGCATTCACAAAATTGTACAATATAGGTATTTCTTCTAAGGTTTTATCAAATTATTCATATTTCATTAAAGGGAAAAAGATTACTAGACAACATATTAAAATGGAAATACTTATTTCTTAAAAATAAGAGAAAAAAAAAGAAAAAAAAAGGTGATAAAAAGGTCGAATAAAACCCAAAATCTGAGAAGTCTTATATTTTAGAACAATTACATAAAAAGCCGTTTAACAATTACAATTAAATGCTACAAAAATGAAACCGTTCTCAATTTAGATTCTTACATAAATAAGTATAATAAAAATAATATAGAAAAATTAAATATCTACAAAAATACTTTAATAATTCTGTACAACAAATATTATATTTTCATATTGACTTTTAAGATAGGCCTTCATTAATAAAAATTACATTTTTAAAGCTAAAAGATGTACAAAAAGGTATATGCTTTTTATTTGTTACACAAAGATTAACTTAACTCGAACACCGAAATCAAATGAATCCTCAAGCTTACCTCAGAAATGATTCAAGTCCACTTAAATATTTATATAATGTAAGAAAATATGATGATCATAACACTACAAATGATAAAAATGTTTAATTATTGTAGAAATACTTTAATTCACTTTCCCTTTTCTATTAAGAAATTAACTTTAGGATCAAAAGTAAAATATTCACTAAAATAATAATAATAATAATAATAATAATAATAATAATAATAATAATAATAATATAATAATAATAATAGTAATGATATATGTTTTTTTTTTACAGTGGGTAACTTCTACATTAGTTTTTGCGTGACTATTTCGTACACCATTCTTCGCCTGAAATAAGGCATGTGCTCTTGGGTGAATGTAATTGGGGCATTTCTGGAAAGATACTCGGCAAACTTACAAGAAAACATTCCACAATCTGACCCATTCATTTGCTGTGGTATATCCTAAAAAAGAATAAGAGTAAAAAAAAATGAATAATTAGACCTTGGCATTACACAATTTTGTTCTATATTTTAACAACTGTTTTATGATATATATTCTTCACTCATTTTTTTTTTTATTTATATATATATAATATTATATTTATATATATATATATATATATATATATATATATATATATATATATATATATATATATATATATATATATATATATATATATATATATATATATATATATATATATATATATATATATATATATATATATATATATATATATTGGTTATCACCATATCTCACGGGCATCGCCCTATTCAAAAAAGGGGTACAAAATCCTAGCAGAAATATTGAAAATAAAAGCCAATCCAAGTAGTAGTTATTACCACCTTATTTTCCCCAGAAAAAAAAAAATTTGAAAAAACTGAAAAAAATTTCTCAGTGAAACTGGGAAAAACCTCAAATTTAAAATGTAAAAATTCTGGGGTACTTAGTTTACTGCTGCTAGTCTGCTACATTGAATTAGATAATTAATTTTAGTTGATTAAGGGATAAAATTCTATCATTATATAAAGCTAATATTACATTTAGGCGATTAAACAATAATTATAATATGACTTGACAAGTTTACAGACTTCTGCACAGTACAGACTGTACAGTAGCCTGTAGGTAGCAGTTACTAGCCAGCATAGTGTTATATAGTATTGTAATTTTCTTATTTTATAAATTTTTTTTTTTTTTAAAAAAAAAAATTTTTTTCTTTTTTTTTTTTTTTTTTTTTTTACAAAACTGTGTCAATATCATGCAGCAATAGACTAATAGTAGCATAGTACTGCATAACACTGTACTATACTACTATTAGTCTATTGCTTGCTGCATGATGTTCAGTTTTGTAAATATATATATATATATATATATATATATATATATATATATATATATATATATATATATATATATATATATATATATATATATATATATATATATATATATATATATATATATATATATATATATATATATATATATATATATATAATATATATATATATATATATATATATATATATACATTAATATAATTAATTAAAAAATTTGTAATTATTAAAATCTTTATCTAAAAAAATAAGGTAGGGGGGAGATAAATGCCTTTCAGCCAACAATGTGAATTTGGGAATCGAATATTGGTTTACGTTAACAGAAAAATTTTCTGAATCAGATTCAGAGCTGGAGTCAGATTGGAAACCTTTCGTGGAATCGGAAT
The DNA here is from genome assembly GCA_009176605.1 of Armadillidium nasatum. NCBI lineage: Eukaryota > Metazoa > Arthropoda > Malacostraca > Isopoda > Armadillidiidae > Armadillidium > Armadillidium nasatum. The sequence goes on along the minus strand of SEYY01019205.1, from coordinate 251,555 downwards.
CAGAGTTCTGAAAATCTCATATTCCTAAATCTAAATATTTGAAATAGGAATCACATGATTTTCATACCAGAAATGTAATTGAAAATCCAAAAATAGCTCAAATCAAAATCAGAACCAAAGTGGGATGATCACATAAGCAATTCGACAGCTCTGCTTTCGGAAAAAAACCTACCTTAACATTTTCAGCCGAAAATGAACTGATGTCGTAACTCTTTTTCTTTTTATCTTGATGTTCACTCTCCAAATATTTACCTAACTCCTGAAAATAAAATAAAATAAAATAAAATAAAATAAATAATAATAATAATCCGCATCGCTTTACAACGCGACTGAGCTGGCCTAAAGATTATCAGGCTGCGCTCCAAACTGAAGTAAAAAATTTTTGGTAAATATTGCATGGTAAGGTCATTTTCCATATAAATATTATATGGTGTTCATTTTATCTATATAATGCATTATACAAATGGAACCTAACTTCTTTCACTCCCAAAATAGGTTCAAGAGCCTGTTAGTGAGGCCAGTATCGTTTTCCATCATCACTTCTAAAATCTGATCTTCAAGGAATTCTTTCATTGGAAACATCTGATGCCTTCTCAGGGAATCCACCACTGAATCCCTCCACTTCTTTCAAGGTCTTTATCTCGATATGTCTCCCTCTGGTCTCTACTCCCACCTTCTCCTCCTGAGTTATTTCTAACAGTCCTCACCACCTTCATCTAGATTTATATATTTTGTTTATTATAGGTTCCACTACTATATGCTCTTTGATTCTTTAGTTTCTCTTTCTGCTTCTTCTAGTCTTTCAAGCTATAGCTCTTAATACGTTCATCTCTGTTATTTGGATTCTGTTCTAATCCTTTACGAACATGCTCCAAGTTTCCGATCCATATAACAGTATGGGTGTTAGGAGGTTTTCAAAGATTACCTTCTTCACTTCTTTTCCCATCTGTCTCTTTTATGATAGGGTGCACAGCTCACACTGTTCTCCCATATTGTTCAATCCTACTCGCAATCTCCTTTTTCCTATTCCGAATATACCTCCCAAGTATTTATATTTTTCCACATTCTTAACCTCCTTCCCGACAACCTCTACCATCAGCTCGTCTATCAAAATCTCTGTATTGTCTACATTCATGCTTAGTCCAGCTTCCTTCATTTTTTATGGAAACACATCACTACTTTTCTCGATCATCATACCAATACATCAGTCATCTGCATACAAAATATCTCCATCAAAATTTCAGTCTCCTTCCACACCTCTTATCACAGTATAAAATATGCCACAAAACGAATCGGTGACAATATACTGCCCTGTTTTACACCATTTTTTTTTTTTAACTCGAACCACTCTTTGTTCTCATTTCCACATTCTTACATTGCTTTGTTGATTTTGAACATAGATTCCCAAGTCTTTTTTCAATTTTAATTCCACCTTATATTCTCTCTCTTGGTACTAAATAAAATGCTTTTTTGAAGAATATTTGATCTAAAAATAAAAATTTCAAAAAAACTGGAAAGCTTAATAATAGTATAAGCAAACCTATCAATAAGATGTGCGTACTTCAATTTACCAAGACAATAACAAAATTTAATTATAATTCTAAAGAACTAAATATTTAAATAATTTCTTCCTATTTCATTTGATATTAATTGCTAGAAAAAAATAGTTCAAACTAATCATTAGCTAATATATTAGATAACCAGATTCATGTTTTAACTTTGAAAAAAAAAAAAAAAATCTAATTATATTAACTAAAACTTGCAGAAATTTTTTCCTATCTAATTTAAAAAAAAAAAAAAAAAAAAAAAAATTATAAAACCAGTAATATTTAAGGATTTTTCACCTTCAATGTTCAATGAATAATCGTGATTACCAAAGTTACTGTTGCAACAACAACAGGCGACTACCTCTAATTACTATTATTTCTTACCGTTAAACATGTATTATTATTGCCGTGCATTGAATCGTAGTAGTTAATAGTTTTATTCCGGAAGTCGATAGTTGCCAAACACCAATGCATTCCAAGGTGCACAGGAATGATAAGCAAGTCATAAGAAAAAACGTCAACCTGAAACAATAATAACAATTATTCATCATTTTGTCACAATGCTTAGGAAACAAATAAGCATTTAAATGTCTGAAACACATTGTTCAACAGTGGTAAAATATGCAACCTTTTATACAAAGCTGTAGCTACAAAATATTACAGAAAATAATGAAAAACAAATAGACTTAATCCTATCCTTTCATTCCCTAAAATTCCATCTTAACAATGACAGTCTTTCACTCACATCGTAACTGCCTCAGTCTTCTTTTTCAAACCATCAAACACTGATTCACAAAACGAAATTAAAAATCTTGCTAGTACATAGGATAGCCATATACTAGAAACTTTTGCTTATGAAACCCAACCAGTTATTATTATTATTATTATTATTATTATTATTATTATTATATTATTATTATTATTATATTATATATTATTATTATTATTATTATTATTATTATTATTATTATTATTATTATTATTATTATATATTATATATATATATATTATATATATATATATATATATATATATATATATATATATATATATATATATATATATATATATATATATATATATATATATATATATATATATATATATATATATATATATATATATATATATATATATATATATATATATATATATATATATATATATATATATATATATATATATATATATATATATATATATATATATATATATATATATATATATATATTCACTTTCAATATCCAAGTTTTCTATTTTCATGAAGGACAAATAATAAAAATGTTAATATATAAAAAAAATAATAAGCGAATAACAAATTTAAAAAGTTAAAAAATAAAGCATATTAATAAATAAATGAATAAAATCTTTTAATTTCAATTATCCCCTTCATATAAACTAAATTTCTTCCAAAATTATTTCCCTCTTAGTTGGTAATAATTAATCAACTTCCAGTTTCAAAAAGAACAATTTATTATTATTATATAATTAATGGTAATAATTAATCAACTTCCAGTTTCAAAAAGAACAATTATTATTATTATTTTTATATAATTAATGGTAATAATTAATCAACTTCCAGTTTCATAAAAAACAATTATTATTATTATCATCATCATAATATTTGAAAAAGTTACTTTATTGATAAACTAATAACACCAACTTTTATAAATTTACAAAATAAGAAGTTTGCATACGTGTATTTTTAATGTTAAAAGAGTATATTGGTAAAAGTACTTTTAGAAGAAGAAGAAGAAAAAAAAATAAATAATAATAAAATTACATATAAAAAAATCAATATTTAATCAAAATTAAAGCATTTATTATAATATCGAGGGTACCAATAAGCTTAAAGAGTCTGTAAACAATGCTACAATGACTGGGTATGAATTAAATATATTCAGGATACCATCCTACCTTTTTCGTCCAACGCTTTACAGAAGTATAACCAGTCTTCACCAATTTACTATAGAAAAAGGTATTGAAAGCATAAACCGATGGGTAATTGTCGTTTTTCCCACGTTCCATCAACATATTCATGTAAAAATTGATCACCTGAAATTTAATTTAGTGGTATTAATTTATATTACAGAATAAATGAAGGCTTAATGTGGGAACTTGCATACAAGGTATTAGGAATTTAAAAAAAAGTATCAGTAATTAAAAACATGGTACAATAAAAATAATATTAATAATATATATATATATATATATATATATATATATATATATATATATATATATATATATATATATATATATATATATATATATATATATATATATATATATATATATATATATATATATATATATATATATATATATATATATATATATATATATATATATATAGCGGCTTCATAGCTCAATAGATTGAGCACTCGCTTAGCACGCGAGACCCGGGTTCGAGGCCGGGTTGGAGTAGAGATTTTTGAGTTTTCTCTCTCGCTTATCTCCGCCCACTTATGCGTAATAAGTACACCAGATATGTTCTTGCTCAGGTGGGATCAAATCCTTGCCAGGGACATATTTTAATTTTTTTTGGTACAATAATAAAAACTGACGAAGAATCAAGTTTAATTAAACCAATTACAAAACCTGTGGCACGAGTACATTAACATGAATGGATTAAAAAAAAAGTTTCAGAAGTCATTCAAAAATATAGGAAAAAAAAAAAAACACACACACACACATTTTAAAAATATTAAAAATAATAATCAATACACGAAAGAGTACGAGTTTTCTGAATATCTTGAATTCTAAAAAGATAATCATAGGTAATAGATTACTCTTTAAATCTTCAAAAAGATAAATTTAGAAGGTAATAAAAAGTTAAATATAATTAACCAATACGTGGAGAAGCCTTTAATTTAAAAACTAAAATAAAAAACATTAAAATAAATTAAAAAAATTGAATAAATGTAAACTCACTTCGTCATTAAGCCAATTCAATCCTGCTAAAGTGTGTATGTCCTTTCTTGTAATTTGTATGTTAAACTTTTCAGCCAAAACTTGACTAGCAGGGCCTCCTCTAAAGGCTCTGTCAATAACATTCTGTTGAAAGAAAATCAAACTATTTTTAAAAATAAAGTACAAAACTCTTAAAAATATTCATAATAAAAATTAATTATTATAATTTTTAAATATTCCAAAAAAAATTACTTAAAAATTATACAAACTTATAAATATTAATATATATATATATATATATATATATATATATATATATATATATATATATATATATATATATATATATATATATATATATATATATATATATATATATATATATATATATATATATATATATATATATATATATATATATATATATATATATATATATATATATATATATATATATATATATATATATATATATATATATATATATATATATATATATATATATATATTACCTCGATTTCAGGAGTGAGTTCTGGTAGTTTTTCTTCTTCTTCTTCAGTGGCTTCGATGTAAGGACTTGGATAAGCAATGTCCAACTGAGAAATCCTTTCTTCAACCTTCTTAATAAATTCTTTCTCATGTTTCTCACGGGACTCTTGACATTTCTTCTTTGTTTCATACATAATCTCCACGTCGTCATCATTTGATTTTTTCTTATCATAATATAAATCTGTCCTATAATAATAATAATAATAATAATAATAATAATAATAATAATAATAATAAATGATTTTTACTTTAAGTAAATAATATTTTTATCCACCCATCACAGCAAATATCAATAAATTATAACGTTAAATCTATTAAATGTTTTTACAGTTAAAAGAATAGTATTCAAAAACATGCTAAGAATAATAAATGATGATGATGATGATGATGATAATAATAATAATAATAATAATAATAATTAATAATTAAGTATAAAAATAAAACTTGCAATTTATCTTAATAAAAAGGTTAAAATCTTACATTTCCTTTAGCCATTCGTGACTATAACATAAGGACTTCTGAAATTCATTTTCGAGTGAGTTTTTCCTTGGTCCAGGAGGCTTGATTTCCTTTACGATAATAAGATCATCATCTGTTAGGAAAATACAAAGTAATATCTAGAATCAAAGTAAGATTACTAATATCTCTTTTCCATATAGCATTCATCCTAACAGTTTACTCATCATCATCGCACAAAAAAAGCGTATGAGCACATAGTGTGCAACTAGTTTCACAAACACACACTTACTCATCGTCACACACACACACACAGAGAAAAGTGTACGAGCACATAGTGTGCAACTAGTTTCACAAACACACACTCGTTTTAATTGCGTGTGTCAATCCATTTTCACATAGCTTACAAACCTGGGTTGGTGATTTTTTTGATTTTTTTAAAAAAATAAAAAAAAATAAAAAAATCAATGATTTTTTTGATTTTTTTGATTCTTTTGATTTTTTTAAAAAATAATAAAACTGTTTTTTTTTTTATTTGTTTTATTTTGTCATATTTTTTGATACATAATGATATAACAGATATATTAGTTCCTTCTTACTGTGTTAAAAACTTTAAAGTAGTTTATATATTAGAAATATAACTTCCTTAATATTTGGTTCAAGATTTCATATAGGGTAATACAAGAATCTGATCTTCATTAATATAATTTATCCAATATAGAACTGTTAGAGTTTAGAATTCCTAATATATATTCAATCAAATCTTCAACAAAATTTTATTGAGCTTTAATCTAATGCAATTTGAGGTTATAGACAAAAGAGAAAACAGAAAAGACAATTCCTTTAAATTTTCAACCATTTAAATTTTTATACAACATTATAAGAAAACAATATTCCTCTATATAAATTATAAAAAAAAGAAAATTTAAGCACTTTTGATGCATAATCATTAATCCATAAATTAAATACATAACTTGCAAAATATATTATATATATATATATATATATATATATATATATATAATATATATATATATATATATATATATATAATATATATATATATATATATATATATATATATATATAA
>SEYY01019205.1:230000-237500 GCA_009176605.1 Armadillidium nasatum | reverse complement strand
TGGAGTAAAATACATTTTTAAAGACATGGGATTTAAAATGGAGGTCCTTTTTCTGTTGATCCGAGAAAAGCTTGAAAATTTCCTACTTGAATCAAATTTTGGTGACTTTGGTAGTAGAAAACTCCGTTTAGAAGGAGTTAAATCAGTGGATCCTATATATATATATATATATATATATATATATATATATATATATATATATATATATATATATATATATATATATATATATATATATATATATATATATATATATATATATATATATATATATATATATATATATATATATATATAATATATATATATATATATATATATATATATATATATATCTAACACTCAAAATTGGAGCTAGATATATTGGGAATCATTTACAACAACAACAACTACTACTACTAATAACAACAAAATTAATTATCATAAAATGCAAAACACTAACTTAATGGTTTACGTTTGGTTGCACCGATTACTTCTGAAGACTCTGACTTATGAGCTGTTGAAGTAACTGTTGGCATAAACCTAAATGAGGAAGTCACTGGCATTTGAACTATGTCTTCATCTTTCTGGTTGTCAAATCTTGAAGTATTAGTGAAATATTTTGATGTAACTGGTGTGAATTCTTCTTTGTATATATATTATATCTATATATATATATATATATATATATATATATATATATATATATATATATATATATATATATATATATATATAATATATATATATATATATATATATATATATAATATATATATATATATATATATATATATATATATATATATATATATAAGTACTTTCTGGCACTTTAATCGGGCTAATTCGAGTGGCAATGCGCCGCTTCTTTGCTAGCTATCATTGGAGTGAATCTTGTTTTGTCTCGGGGGATGCTTCTGTCTCTGCTGAAAAGGTAGTACCATAATCCTTGACGGGATGGGCAGATTCATTCCATCTTCAACTAAATCTTTTTCTCCTCAAAATCCTTGGTTCGATGGCAATTGTTCTCTTGCCCTTCGTGAGAGAGACAGTGCTTATCGTAAATGGAAATAACTCTCCTTCTCCTATCACTCTTGCTAATTTTCATTCTGCTCGGAATCGTTGCAGGGATGTTCTTCGACGGACTAAGCGTACTTTCATAAAAAGGAAGTGCGCTGACCTCCATGGCTCTCCAACTGATAAAAATTTCTGGCCTCTTGTCAAAAATATCTCTAACAACTTCTGTAAATCTGCTTTTCCTCCTCTTATTCGCTCTGATGGTTCTGTAGCTAATACTCCTTCTGAAAAGGCTAATCTCTTTGGCCTCCTTTTTTCATCTAATTCCACCCTGCTCGATTCTGGCATCCCTCATCCTACTCCTTCTCCTCTCAGGTGTCCCATGTCTGTACCTGTAATTACTCATGATCAGGTGCATGGGATCCTGAAATCTATGAATGTCAGGAAGGCCAGTGGCCCGGATGGCATTCCCCTTTGTGTTCTGAGAGAGTGTGCTTCCGAGTTAGCGCCTGTCCTCGTTCAGCTCTACTCTTTATGCCTTAATACTAATACTTTTCCTCAATGCTGGAAGCGTGCATTTGTTCAGCCGATCCCGAAAAAAGGTAGTCGTTCTGACCCTTCTAACTATCGACCTATAGCTCTCACTTGTGTTCTGTCTAAAATTTTTGAAACTCTCCTCAACTCTCATTTCCTGGATCATTTGGAGTCTCATTCTCTTCTCTCAAATCACCAGTATGGCTTTCGACGTTCGAGGTCAACTGGTGACATACTTTCCTATCTTACTGATCTATGGTCTTCTGCCCTTAGGGACTTTGGGGAGTCTTGTGTGGTGGCGCTTGACATATCCAAGGCTTTTGACCGGGTATGGCATGCGTCGCTGCTCTCCAAGCTCCCTTCCTTTGGGTTTCCTCCTTCTCTTTGCTCACTCTTGTCTAGTTTTCTCTCTGATCGTTCCATTTCAGCACTTGTAGATGCAGCGACCTCTTCCTCCTTTTCTGTCAACTGTGGTGTTCCTTAGGGTTCCGTTTTATCTCCAACTTTATTCTTACTTTTCATTAACGATCTTCTCAACTGCACTTCTAACTCTGTTCACTCTTATGCTGATAACTCAACTCTTCATTCTTCTACTCATTTCAAATCTGCTCCCTCTTTTGCTTCTAGAGTTGCTTCTCATCTTCAACTTTCCGATTCTATTCTTGCCGATCTGGATGGGATTTCCCGGTGGGGTCATAGCAACCTTGTGAAAGCTGGGAATTCTGTTCAGATTGCGGGAATTTTTTTCTTCTGAGCAGTTACTCCAAATATATAAGGGTCTTATTCGTCCTTGTATGGAGTACAGTTCTCACATTTGGGGGTGCTCCGGCTCCTCCTCTCTTCTGGATAGGGTTGAGTCAAAAGCTATAAGATTAATAAACTGTCCCCTACTTTCAAAATCTCTTGCGACGTGACGTTGGCGCGCTCTCTTTTCTACAGGTACTACAATGGCAGGTGCTCGAGGGAATTGGCCTCTCGCATTCCTCCACCGTTGCGTCGTCCTCGTTGCACAAGGGGTGCCCTGCTTTCGCACCAATTTTGTGTGGATGTAGGAAATCCCAGGCTAGCCCGTTGTGGTACCTCCTTCTTTCCAGCCACCTCTATTCTGTGGAATTCTCTACCATCATCTATTTTTCCTCCTGTATTTGATCTTCCACTCTTCAAGCTTCCGTCTGCGCCCACCTGAGGGCTTTGCGTTAGGTGTGTGTGTGTGTGTGTTTGAAAGATTTTTAACTCTGTGTGTGTGCCCTCTCCTTGAAAAGGGCTCTGCCCGTAAGTGGTGTGGCGTTCTGTAAAAAAAAAAAAATATAATATAATATATATAAAATAAATATATATATATATATATATATATAATATATATATATATATATATATATATATATATATATATATATATATATATATATATATATATATATATATATATATATATATATATATATATATATATATTATATATATATATATATATATATGCAAAAGAAGTTTTTGAAATAATTTTTTTGTTTTTTGTTTTTTACAAATTTCTTTTTATTTTATTTTACTTTATTTTCATTATTACTCAAGGTTCTCTTCTCTTTCTGAATATTCATGCTTAAACTTAATTCATTTTATGCTGTCATATACTAACTTTCATATAAAAATATACATTGAGAAAAAATTTATAACGGTTTTAAAAAAAAATTCTGTTATTTCAAATAGAATATTTTTTTTTTTTCCAAAACTTTATTAAAGTCTTTAAGGTCTGTAGTAATGTATCAGTCTTACATAGACAGGCCATGCTTATTATATCAGGAAATATATTTTTCCTTTTTCCACATTTTTAGGCCTATTTCAAGTTTTAATTTGTCACTAAAATATGATCCAGTATTTTTTCTATTGCTATACAATAAAAGCATGGCAGGCGGGGTATGGAATCTCACACTGTGAGGGGCTGCGGTTCTCCTTTATATCTTACATATATTAATATATATAATTCATAATACAGGTAGGTAACTGAGGGACCCACATGTCAGGATATATATATATATATATATATATATATATATATATATATATATATATATATATATATATATATATATATATAATATATATATATATATATATATATATATATATATATATATATATATATATATATATATATATAATATATATATATATATATTAAGGGGTTAATAAAATGGGATTGATTTCACAAAGGGGTGAACAATTAGAAAAGCTTGGCAATTCCTGGTCTAAAGTCAAAAATTTTAAAAATTTTATAAAAATAATTAATAAAAACAATTTACATAAATATTCTGTCCTTAAAGTGGAAGTGAATTTAATATATATAAGCTTATTTATTATTTATTTATTTAAAAAAAAATAAAATAAAAAATAAAAAAAAGCCCAATAAAACATATTGGGCTAAATTTAAGAAAATAAATACCCTATTTTTTGTTATTCCTGATATTTATATGCATACCTTATCGGATGCTGAAGTTAAACTACATGGTGCATTTTCTTTGTTCGAACTGACTGAAGACTCTATTCTAATAGGAATAATTTTTTCCATACCCTGCAAAAAAAAAAAAAAATATATATATATATATATATATATATATATATATATATATATATATATATATATATATATATATATATATATATATATATATATATATATATATATATATATATATATATATATATATATTATAAAAAGAAACTAAGCTTTTATAAAATGCTAAAAAAAAAAAAAAATTAAAAAAAAACAATTTAGGAGACTGCATTTAAAGTGACAATCATAATAAATGACTAAAATCTACAAAATTGTAATAAATTTTATGAATATACTTTTGTAGAAGACATATCAAGAGGAGGATACTGTCTTGTATAACTTGTCCTGCATGGATAAAAAGTTCCAGAAGAAATTCTGCTTGTGTTCAATGAAACCTGAAATTATAAATTATATATATATATATATATATAATATATATATATATATATATATATATATATATATATATATATATATATATATATATATATATATATATATATATATATATATATATATATATATATATATATATATATATATATATATATATATATATATATATATAAGAAGGTGACAAAATTATTTTCAATGATGCTGATTTTAAATAAAGTTCCATTTCCAATGCCTACAGTGGCAATTATAGTGTAAAAAAATACAGATTTAAAAAAAAAAAAATTACTTAGCAATACATAGTAAATACTAAATCATCATTATTTCTAACAAATTTATTTTTATTCAATTTTTAACAACATATTTTAATATGAATATATTTAGTTGACATTCGGACCAACATTCAGCCAATTTCTTACTTAAAAATAAGAAATTATAATCGGTATAGTATGTTCTGAAAGTAAAAGTACTGTTACAAACAAATATATTAGGAAGAAAAGTAAATGGTACTGAAATAAATGGTACTGTGTAGCATGAAAAGTTCTTTTATTGTAACATCATCAAATTACATCATTATTGTAACTTCCTTTTGATAAAAACTGAGTTATATGTTAGAAAAATATGTAATTAAGAATATGTATTATATATTTATTTTTCAGAAAGAAATTAGCAGAAACATCTGAAATTTGAAATACGTAGGCTATATTTATAAATAACCTGTGGTTATTTAAAAAAAAAAAAAAAATTTAAAAATGTCGCCTGGTTGGTGTGACAATTGTTTTGTTAAGATTCAGTAGTGATACTAACATAATTGGGTTGGAGTGCCTAGACAGCGTTGGATACTTAGATATAAAATTAAAACCTAAAAAAAAATACAAGTAAGAAAACAATGTATATATAGGAAGAGATAATTTAATAATTTAAAATTGCTTTGAATAAATTACATATATACATAATGATTCGAAAAAGTTTTCAAAATACTTCTGATTCTTGATGCTGCTTTTGATAAATCCTCACACCATTGAGATATAAAGATATATATAAGCTTGGATAGAACTGATATTTAAATATTAAAAATAATAAAAACATACCTGAACGAATGATTTTTAATTCACCTTCAGGGTTTATATCTGAAAATCTGCTCCTTTTAAATGGAGGTGCACTCATATTGATTTCATCCCTATCATCTTCATCGCAATCATCATCATCCCTGTAACTAATACAATGAAAAGTTTTATTATAAAGATTAATAATATATATATATATATATATATATATATATATATATATATATATATATATATATATATATATATATATATATATATATATATATATATATATATATATATATATATATATATATATTTATATATATAATATATATATAAATATATATATATAATATTATAAATATATATTATATATATATTATAATATATAATATTATATATATATATATATATATAATATATATATATATATATATATATATATATATATATATATATATATATATATATATATATATATATATATATATATATATATATATATATACTAAAGAAATGGGAAAACTAACCAAAATTTTTAAGGTTTCAATTTTTGGAAAGTATGAAAAATCAGGATTACCTGATGCAACCCTATTTATATTTTTTTGAGAAATGTGAACCATTCTGAATATTTTTATATAAAAAAAGTATATGGATATATGCAAATTAATATTTGCTAAAAAAAAATTTGAAAATTGAAAAGGGAGAAAAACTAACTAACGTATATTTAAAAATGGCAACTTAGTAGTGCATTTTATTAATATAAATGGATAAAACAAGTAAATTATAGATTATCTAAAACAAAAGTTAAAGTGAGGGGGTGGGGGAAACCTGTTTTGAGTGAAATATTCAACAAAAATCAATGTATAAAAATTTATTCAAGTTTTTCATCTCACTTCCTTTCTCAAAATGACTTAATAATTGATCTATAGATAGCTAAATCATTGATATTCATTTTGTTAATAATCAAATTTTTCATGTCAGCTGCATCAAAAAAAGTTGTATTTCAATCTTGAAACAAAAATTACATTCATAACTAGCATGTGTCATGCATAACTAGCAACTACACTTATCACCCAATCATTTGCTACTGCTGTCTTCCACTTGCTGCATCCTTCACCAGCCTACTGCTATATATTTCCATCTAAAATGACAGGGGAACCAATAGTATCTCATTTAAAATTAAAAGAAAGAAAACCTAGAAAAGCAAGAAGATATAAACAGGAAAAAATTTAAAAGGTAGTTGTATACTGTTTATACTTTTTTGGTTAGTTTAGCTATTTGGCATTTTATGAGTTATGTAGTATTTAGGCCTTTTTAAATATTAATCTACCCTCAAGGATTTCCCAACCTCTTTCTGTCAGGAGTAAAATTTGTGACATATTGAAATATATAAAAGTTACAAATTTTTTACTGGTTAGCATTCCCCAATGAAGTGGTTAGTTTTACCACCTTTCTCCAACATTAATATTTTCTAAACGTTAAAGAAAATTTACATTGTTTCTGTAGGCAAACACTTACCTTTGGCTTTTCAGAACTCCACTAAGTTAGATTTTTTTTAAAGTCAGTTTTTTTTTGGGGAAGACTTTAGGAAAAATTCTGAAGGTTGGTAAAAAAAAAAAAAAAAAAAAGTTTTTTTTGAACCTATAGTAAAATACTAATGAAATTAAATTTATTAAAATTTATTTTATATAAAACATTGAAATGTGAAGACTATCTACTAAAAAATCCAAAATCGAGAATATAAATAATTTCATTTAAAAAAAACTTATTTAAAATCTATTTGGTGGGAAATTTTGGATTAATGTTTTTTATTTGCAAAGTGGAAACTTGTTTTTTTTTTTTACTTTTAAGTTTCTTTATTTTTAGTATTTCCGAGGAGTTTGTTGAAGGCACTTTTGCATTAAAAGGTCTAACTCCTTTTTAATTTTCATTATGGGTTATATATATATATATATATATATATATATATATATA
>SEYY01019205.1:217500-225000 GCA_009176605.1 Armadillidium nasatum | reverse complement strand
TTTTTTTTAGACTGTGTTGCCAGATAAAAACTGATTTATAACGAAAGTTAGTATTGTCAGATGGGATCAAAATTTACCTTAATTGGTGACATTGTCTAGAGGCAAAGTCTACTAGAGGTGCGTAAGGAAATATTCTTTTATTTTCCCTACTACGTTAAGAATTTCCAATTTTAAAGATTTCATGCTAAATGTCTTAAGCTTGCATTAAAATAAATATCATGTATGACAAACATGAAACATATAAAATTAATATAATAAAAAAACTATTTATATACTTTCACTATTTTATCTATTGAATAATATACTTTAATTTATTTTGTTTTCTTTTATACTGGAGAAAATTAAATTCTCCTTCATATGGTTTTATAAAATTGGTTTGTTTTTTATCGATATGGCACTTAACAGATTCGTACCCAAAACAAGCTGCCTGTTTTTAAATTGAAAAAACTTTCAAATTTTCGTCAACACGTTTTGACGTTATAGCAAAATATAAGTTATCTTGCTCGTTATAAAGATTTTCCGAGTTTTGGAGTCAAGATATGAGGTAATATAGTTCATGTTGGAACAAATCATATAGGGAACAGGATATCAAAATGACATTTTTAAGGAATTCCAGAACCTGGTAAAAAGATTAAAAGAGAGCAGAAAGAAAGGTGTTATTTCTGGAATTTTACCGGAGTTGATGTATAACATGAATGGATTTCACGGGCATTAAACATGAACGAATGTTTAAAGAACCTCTGCAATGTCAATGGCATAAAGTATCTAGATTTTTTAGAAAGGATGATATGTTTGGAAAAAAAGGAGTCCACCTAAGTATTGTGGCCCGGAGCTCTCCACGCTTCTCACCTACTGTAACTTCTATACTGTGGTTTTTCGGAGGCAACACGGTATCGTTCGAAGTAGAGAGACTACCGCTTTGTTAGGCTTTTCAAAGTACTTCAACCGTTTTTCTTGTGAGTGCCTTTGCAAAATCTTTTGTTATCATATTCATCATCGACCTGTTACCACTGTACGATATTCAGACAACATTGTTTTCTTCTTCCATCTGCAGTGACGTTATTCACAGTGCTCTTGCCTTTCTACAGTGACCTCGCCTCGCAATCCTTTAACATCACAGCTACAGCTACAGCTATACGGCATTTACTGTCCCAGCTGCTCTGATCTTACTTTTGCTGGCACCTGTTTTGGCAACTTCCGCTAGAGGGTTCTTATTGTTCCTTCTGTGTGGAACCGATCCAATTTTATTTTGTAAAATAAAACGAATAAAACCAGCCTTCGTACTCATTTCCAACCATCCTCAACAAGTGGCCCTTATTTGGAAAATATAGTATTTTTTATTTTTTTCCAGCAATGCAGTTACAAAGATCATATGCTGGTTCTTCATTCAATTATGAAATTATCATCACTATTTCCATCATTACTATATGATCTATATCCAAACATCATTATTTTTACCATCACCAACACAATCTTGTTTTCTTTATTTTTATTATTACTTCATTGCTATTTTTCCTCTCTTCAATAATTCTAAGTTCTGTCCAAAGACAATTTCAAAATTCTGTCAAAAGTAGAAAAGGTGTCAAAATTTTCAGTGAGGAAATATTAAATCACGTAATTTGGAAAACTGAATGAGGATAGGGGTAAAGGGCAAATTTGTAAAAATATTGATGGATGTTGCGTATAACGGTATCCCTTGCAGGATATAATTCAGAAGTCTGAGATTTGATACAGCTCACAACAATTTAAGATTTATTCTGTAATGTCACACAAGAAGGAATTTGGAAGGAATTCCGAAAAATAGGAGCAATTGGAACACAGATGTAGAATAATAAAATTCCAATAAGAAATATGTAAAATATCTGCCTAATGAAATGTCTATGATCATATTTCCCATCTCTTAAATAAGTTCCAGCATTTATTGACCATTTATATAGGGTGTACTTTGAATTGATAAGACATTAATAATTATAATAATAATAATAATAATAATAATAATAATAATAATAATAATAATAATAATAATAATAATAATAATAATAATAATAATAATAATAATAATAATATCCTGATAAAAATAATAATAATAATAATAATAATAATAATAATAATATATAATAATAAAAATAATAATAAATAAAAAAAAAAAAAAAAAAAAAAAAAAAAAAAAAAAAAAAAAAAAAAAAAAATAATTTATATTTTAGATTTATATTAAATATTTTATATTTAAATAATGGATAAAATGATTTTAAAGTATCAAATACGACCTAAAAGAATCTATTATAGAATGGCAACACTTCATGTTTATGACTAGCTTCACACGCTTGAAAGCTATGCCGTGACTGACAAGGACCTTGGGCTTGAACCTCGTTGGTAACAAAGTTAAAAAATGTAATTGTGTTTTAAAAAAATCGCCCACATTAACTTAAGAAATCTTCCAGAACGTAATGTATTAACTATTTAAACTACTATAGCCAAATTGTAGTTATATATTCTTTTTATCCTTAGTGTAAGAGTTTTTATAGAGCTTTGTGAAAGAAGTTAGGGCCTAACTTGACATACTCAACCCTTATAACTATTATTTATTTTTTCAATTAAATTGACAATTGTTGCTTGGGTTGGGTTAGTTTATTAACTTGAATTGTATGATTGACGTGAATTACTGTTTAATCTAGGCCTTGGGTTTTTGATCAGAGTTTTGAGAGTTCTTGCTTGTTGGGTTTGAGTCTATGTTTCTACTTGGCTGCAAAGTTACCTAATTTACTTGTAAAAATTTACTTATGCGCTTATACAAAAGAGCCACACATCCAAGTTAATTACTTTGGAAATCAAATAAATCCCGTTACTTTACATTTGCAGAACATTTTAAATGGTGAGTTCTTTATTAATTTATTTTTATTAATTTTTAGGTTAAACTTTAATAGAATTAAGGTTTATTCTTGGCAAAAGCAGTTACAATATCTGCCTTAAGCGTTTTCAAGGGTTTCACGCCACAGAAATCCCAACAGAGTGTAATAATGATATTAAAAATAAAAATAGCTTTGAAAAACTTGGAATGTTCTTTGTTTAGATATATTTGTTAATGTGTATATAGACCGTGTGTGTGTGTGTGTGTTCGCGTGCGCGTGTGTTTGTGCATGTATGTATCTATGTGAAAGAGATTATTAGGCTGTACGGTGTATTTATCAATTTAAACAATGGGTATGAACAGTCAGTAAGTAGAGCGAAAGGGAGAGTGAGGTGTATTTTGAAGTAGAGTATAACTGAGGGATAGGTTAAAGTTTTGTCTAGAAAATTGCTAACATAGTAATGATGCTTGTGTAATGTATATCGAGCTATGTTAACAATGCTGGGATAGTTACGTATGTTAGATATTGTTAGGACAGCAGTCTCAGGTTTGTTAGAGCATGAGTAGTGCTTAAATTATTAGCTATTCATCGTTCAACACAAAGTTAGAAGAGAGTTAGCCATAGGTATATAATCAACTATGAGAAGGATATAGGTTGTAATCTAAGATGACCATATAGAGCTACGTTAGTTTAGAGTTAGCTTGAAAAGGCTATGCAAACACCGAAAACAATATTTTCGTTAATTAAATCTTGATAAAGTTAACAAATCAGTTCTAAGGCCCTTCAAAATATAATGTTTATTTTGAAGAATTGAATGCATGGTTGAGAAGGGTAAAAGAAACTGAGTAAGCACCTGCTAACACTGCCATATAGAAGTTTGAAAAATATCACAAGAAAGAAGTTATTATAGTAGTCCTGAGTATGAGGCACTAGTTATAAATATATAATTTAAAGTTCCATCCATGACATCCGTAAATATGAAATAAGAGCATAATGTTTATGCTACAGCTTACTTTATTAAAGAAAGATGAGTCTCCTAGGATATACTGTACTATGGATAGGTTACTTTGTTTGAAATATTAGGAAAAATGAAGCATGAGGAAAATAATTGGACGAATGGTGGCTATCACAAGATTCCTACCATTGTTATTTTGAGAGATCATAAATAATAATACTATTTCCGATCAGGTTAAAAGTAGCTGTAGAGGATTGTTAAGAGAAACATAAGGTCTGAGATAATGCCTATTTTTAAAGAAAGTTGATGTTACAAAGACAAACTAGAGCAAAGTTAGGTTAAGTTAACTTGAAAATGTTAGAAAATAAGGAAGATGGAAATCTCTGAGAGAAATAGGTTTACCTATAAAATGTAATTAAATTAATTCAGCTTGAAATTATTCAAAGTTGTAAAGTTGGAATAGAGCTAGTCCCTGTGGGAAATATATTATGAGATATATTAATCGTGTTTGAATGTTATGTTAGATTATGGCTGGTTAGTCATGGTTAGGTTAGTTGAGATTACGTCAGAAAAGGTTACATTTGTTAGAAATACATTATTAATTTGTTAGGTTAGTTGCGGTTAAATTTGTTGGGTGTGCATTTATTTATTGGTTAGGTTGAGTATGATTAGGAATGGTATGATTAAACTAATTATATTGGGTTGGAAATAAAAATATTTGAAAATGTGTTTCTTGCAACATGAGACAAGATGTGATGCTGAATTTTGTATATTACTTGAAAAATACGTTTCATTGTCTTTGTGAAACATGTTGAAACAATAACGTATGTATAATACATATACCAATTAATATCTACACTTTCATGTCGAAACATATAATTCACTCAAAATAGTTGGAATGTTAGTATAATCATAACTTTTCAACGTTAATGTATCATTGTGTATGTAATAGTTAATTTCTTGTATTTGCTATACAAGGGTTGATAGTCGACTAATTTAAAAATGTTTCAAAAATAATTAATGATAATGAAAAATACAAATCGCACCAGAAAAAAAATGAAAATAACTATTTTCATGTTTAATATGAAATATTTGCATCCTATTTGTATATTAAGTAATGGTTGGTTATCTGAGGTTACGTCAGGAAGGTTTAATTTGTTAGATGTCCATTTATTATTATTATTTATTTTTTTTTAGGTTGAATATGGTTATAGAAATGGCATGATTAGAATATATTAGTGAAACCCATCATTGTAATTTGACATCATGATTTAATTAATAATATTCTAAAAATATAAGAATAATATTCTCAACTAGGTTAAATGTAGCTGTAGAGGGTTGTTAAGATAAACAGATGTCTAATTTTAAAGAAAGATAATGTTACTAAACAAACTAGGGCAAGGTTAGGAGGTTATGTTAACTTGAAAATGTATGAACAAGTGACTTACGCTCATAACATGCGCCACGGCAAGAGTGCTGGATGACGGGACCTTCGCGGAATCTCTCGACCACGTCATTCTCAAACACCAGTGTCCTCACAACGCTCCTTACACCGCCAACATGCTGAGGGCGAAGGTTGCCTCTTTTCCAGCAGGCGGCGATGTATTGCAGTAAAGGTACTGAGGATGTGGATGTCTCTTGTTAGGAGAACGTTACTCGTAGATGCGACGAACCTCTCCTCCATTTCCCCTAGCCTAACCATAGCACATTATCCTGTCGGGCAGTTCATGTAACTCGTAGTTCATGTTTACTGCTACCCGCACAATACCACGCGGATGTAGCGTATCTTTAAGCACACTAAGCAAAATAACAACAAACTAGGAGTATGTTGCGTGGCGTGCATCTCGCTCGATGCACAGAACTCCGAGACGACATGTTGGGGATATACGAGTATGTACCTTAACAAAAATGTTCATCTCTGTATGACCCATCGGTCCCACAAGTTTGTCAGGGAGGTACTGTAACACCCTGTATATATATATATATATATATATATATATATATATATATATATATATATATATATATATATATATATATAATATATATATATATATATATATATATATATATATATATATATATATATATATATATATATATTAATAAACAAGTAATAAACAAGCGTACTGAATTTCATTACCTTTCATAAATAATTTTCCAACTGACAGGCAGATGATGCCTACCTGGGAGCTGAAGTTGAAGTTGAATATATATTATTAAAAGTTAAAAAAAAAACAATATAAAATAAAGTTAGTTGTAAGGGCATACCAATTTAAATGAAAAAAATATATAGTTTAAATATGTAGCAATATATCACAATTCAAATGAACTCGGCAATGAACAATGAAGAAACCTTTTTTTTTTCCACTTTACCAAAAGTTCATTATTAGTATTTTCAAAATTTCATGAAGATACACTACGGTAAAGCAACTTAGAGATCTCGAACAGTGCGAGTACTACAGGAAAAGTAAATATAAAATACTTCAGAAAAACAACGAAAAGTCCCGCTGCCTAATTTTCTATGTTATTACATGATTAATCACATTATTTAAGTCTTTTGGCAAGTTCATTTTACAGTGATTCTATCTTCTCGATTTTCTTTTGAAGATTTTTTAGGTTTCTGTTTACTTGTTCTAGAGACATATCTCCGGGATCATCTTCAGAATTTTCGGAATCGTCGCCCATTTTAGCAACGTAGCTTTCAATACAAGTGCGTTCCTCATTCGATTTTTTCTTTTAATACAAGTTGTAAAATAACATTGCAGCAATGGTGGTTTGAATACTAAGAAATATATACAAAACTCGGGGATCAAATATTTCTGTAATTTGATCTGACATGGTTGAAATACCTAAGAAATATTTATTTTATCCTTATTTTCCACAATGACTTTATTTAGAAACCTGAAAATTTCTTTAGAAAAAATTATATTACTGATGTTATTCTGGTATTTTTAGGTCAAATAAAGCCGCAATAAAGAACCTTGAGAAGAATACCACCTTATCCCAAAAGTATTCTACAAATACAAGAAACAACAAAATTATCCCAGACGTTAGAAATTCTTTCGCTAGTTTTATTTAGCGAGTACTCAACCCTTCACCACTACTCCAGTTTTTAAACCGTTGGAGCGCTTCTGAAATCTTATGCGTCCAGTTATATTAATTCTCTATTTTCATTTAATTATGTTTTTCATTTTAGATCTTTAGAGCACCATTTTGCATCTACAAGTGAGAAATTAAGACTTTTTTGACTGAATTTTAAAACCAATTAATTATCAACATTTTTAAATTTAAAAATGTTAATTTTCGAAACTTTTAAAAAGAACATTTTAATATCATTTTTGAGCTGCCTCGATACGATTAATTATGAAGAGCATAATTTTACTTTATTTTTACAATTTTATATAATAAATTGAAGTTTCATTAAAAAAAAAAAAAAAAAATGTTCCAACTCCCGCTCTATCATTTTAAAATGGCTCCAGTTCCGCCATTTTAAAACTTTGCTGTTCCGCAGTTTCAGCTTATGCCTAATTGAAATGTTTTTGCTATGGCTCTGCCCAAAATCCTTTTTTTGCTCCTGCTCTACCCAAAACTTTGGGACCAGAACACTGGCTGTAAGCCACTAACCATTGTCCCTACGTGCGAAATTTAGATGTTGCGTTATGTAATTATGTGTGCATTAAACTTATTTAAGCT
>SEYY01019205.1:187500-212500 GCA_009176605.1 Armadillidium nasatum | reverse complement strand
AATGTAAGGAATAAATAGTCTACATGATGTTTAACCCTCAACTGGGACGTACATATTTTTTATATTTGTAATTGTGGAAAAACTGCAGAACTAATATATATATATATATATATATATATATATATATATATATATATATATATATATATATATATATATATATATAATATAATATAAATATATATATATATATATAATATAATATATATATATATATATATATATATATATATATATATATATATATATATATATATATATATATATATATATATATATATATATATATATATATATATATATATATATATATATATATATATATATATATATATATATATATATATATATATATATATATATATATATATATATATATATATATATATATATATATATATATATATATATATATATATATATATATATATATATATATATTATATATATATATATATATATATATATATATATATATATATATATATATATATATATATATATATATATATATATATATATATATATATATATATATATATATATATATAACACTCAGGGCTATATAACCCACAATTTCTGAATAAAAATATCCAACATGAATCACAGTAACGTAAAAAAACTCTTGTCTCAACATTTAAAGACAAAGATATATGACTTAAAGACTGTGGTACAGACCCATTGAATTTCGCCTTTAAAGAGCTACTCGATTCTGACCTACGGGATAATAATCCAGAGACGATCCATGGGAATCCCATTCTATTCCTTGCTTAAAATGATCAAGTTCCGTTGGATGTTGACGATGCATATGGGTTCCTAGGGAATATTTGTTTTTGAAGTCTTTCAAGCAAACATGACACCGAGCTCTGTCCATATTGGAATGCACCATTTTAATGTGACGATTTAAGTTGTATGACGTTATAGGCTTCTTGCAATGGGGGACAAAGTACGTATCCGTCGTCACCTGTTAAGGGCTTACGCCATGGAACAGAAATGTGGGTCGATGTTTTGTTAGGTAGAGGTGACAGAGAATTTATTGAACATCCCCGAAATGAATTGGACGAATGATAATCGTAATCTCTGTATACCATATCTGAAAGTAATAATAATAATAATAATAATAATAATAATAATAATAATAATAATAATAATAATAATAATAATAATAACTTTTGAAAACTCCTTCAAATAATTAAAAACGTTCATCTATTTACGTGAGTGACGGTAGTTATGATTTATTATTGTACCGTTTAACCTTAATAGAAAAACCATTACTCAATCCAAGCTATTAAAAAAACACACACTCACACAAAAAACAAACAAACAAATACACATTTTCTCTTTTCTTGTAACAATAATTTTAAAATGTTATTTTCCCTTCAGCAATTCTCCCTAGGACCATTTCTTTTCCCCATATTTTCAATACCCATTATTTAATTAAATAAAATAGCAACTTTTAAAATAATAATAATAATGATACTGTGGGTCACAAAACATACCGATTAATATATCATAAATCAATTCAAATTATGATTTAAAATATTGTCAGAGTCAAACCACACAATTCTTTCTATTAATTAATAAAATTTAGGAGTTCGACTTCAAAACCAGGATGTTCAAAATACTTTTATAAAAATAAAAAGTTTCAAGAACTTCAAAGTAATTAAATTTATCTTATATATAAAGAATATAAAATTTATTTAATATATAAGGATAATATACTAACTTTTCGAAAGAAAAAAATGATTATACAGTAAGAGGTTGGAGTAGGACCCATATTAAAAATTTAAACTAAAATTACCAAATTTATTTTTCTCGTGAAAAACTTAGAAAACATGCAAACACTTCTTAAAGAAAATGGGAATATAATTTTAAAATAACATTAAACTATATCAAGTACCTTCAGGAGTATATGTATAATTGAGAACATTCTAAAATTTTATCTCTAGTCGTTTGCGATACCGAGAATATTACCAGGATGTGACCCTTTGTCCCTTATCTTCAATGGCATTCTCAATCCAATGTTGTTGAACAGAATGAGTAAAGTTGGAAGATGGGGGTTTGAAAGATATGGAAGTCATCTGTGAGGGGAAATGGGCTGGAGTTTTGTGAGAGGATGATGCGTCGAAATTTTGACGTCGCTGTAAGGGATTCTGAAACTGTGATAAATGCTGTCTAGAAGTGTTGCGAGGATGATATCTCGCTAAGTGGACTCCCATGCTATGTTTGTTTTTGAAGACTTTTAGACATAGAGGACAGTTGACTTCCAAGGACGTATGAACACGTTTTAGATGAAGGGACAAATAAGACGACTGGACATTTTTAAAACAAACTGGACAAGGAGTCACGCCTCCCATATCTGTCTCATTTTCTCCTTCAATAAAACAATTTTTCCCAGGATCTGAATATTCCAGCCCATACGATTCCCCTATACCCAAACCCCCACCCTCTGGACCTCCTAACCCACCCTTATAATTACTGAGATGAAGAAACCAGTCTGAAAAAGAGAAGGCGTTCAAAAATTTAACATACACTATTTAAGTAATGCATATAAAACCAAATATACAACAATAATAAATAGTACCCAACTGGATACGATTAGCCTAAATGATAAACAATTAGTTAAGGACTGACTCAGTTGAATGTATTTAAAATTTACGTATCTTTAACATCAAAGTACAAAGTATATGAAGAATTTAAGAGGTGTAATTTATAACAAAATAATAAAGTTGCCCCACACCCCGAAGGGAGATTTATAAACACACCTGTTACGAAAGTGTTTTTATTTTTCTTAGATTCAGCATAGATGGTAAAATAACCTAACTCCTTCACGGGAATTGTTCGCCTAATTACAAAAGTAAACAGGCGACGTACACATCGGGGTCTGAACCCAGGTCAGAGAAGTAATAAAGTCGTAATTACGAAGGAAAGATGATAAATTTTTAAGGTGTTGAAAACATCTCAACTATATGCAAAAGAACTTCAAGTATTTAGTAATAATTCATTTAGCTCATAGATGATCAACATACTCTCTTACACACACACACAAAAAAAAAAAAAAAAAAAAAAAAAAAAAAAAAAAAAGGTAAATTTTTTTTTTTTTTTTTTTAAAGATGAAAGAATACAAGTGTTTATTTTGAATTACTTCGCAAAATTGCGAAGAAAACAAAGCATATCCCAGGTCTTTTTTAAGTCACACACACACACACCCACACGCACACACACAAACAAACAAACAAATGTTTTAAATAATATCCGAAAAAAATCTTAGTGAATTTTATTTACGTTTCAACATCAGAAATATTTGTATTGGATTTATCACAGAACAATTTGACATCGATTTTAAAATATAAGCAAGAGCTTAAACTAAACATTTCTAATATATATATATATATATATATATATATATATATATATATATATATATATATATATATATATATATATATATATATATATATATATATATATATATATATATATATCAACAGAATACTATGACTAACATCACACAAGATATAAAACAATGAGCTGAAAAGGTTTGTTTATAGGCCTTTCGTAGATTGTACAAAAGTTTAAATATTACAATAAACTTATATATATATATATATATATATATATATATATATATATATATATATATATATATATATATATATATATATATATATATATATATATATATATATATATATATATATATATATTAAACATCGAAGCTTAAGTTTGCTATAGAGGAATCGAACTCGGTCCCTATAGAACAAAAGCAAAGAATTTTAATAAAAACTTTACAATAATAATAATAATAATAATAATAATAATAATAATAATAATGTTGCAGCATTTAAGCCTTTTACTATTGGAAGAACTCTTCCCTTAAATTCAAGGCTCGTGGATGACGTGACTGTGGTTCTAATTATAACTGCAAGATATAACTTCTCATAAACTCTGTATATTTATAGGAAGTACCTTCCATTTTATATTATTATTTGACAATTAAATAAAAATGTTATAGCTTAAAATGACGATAAATTAAATTGGCAAATAACTTTTTTTTTTAGAAAAGACCTCGAGCCCAAATTCATCTTGAGGGTTAAATTTTTGACTAAAAACTAAACTTCTAATAAAAAATGAACATTACTTTTTTGTCTGAAATAATTTTCAGTTATTTTCTTAAATATTTTTAACATGAGAACTTTTCGTATTTTATTATTTCTACCTTAAATTGTTCGATATTAAAAAACCTGCTTCTCATGAAACCTAAGGCCAGGTTATTTACCAAAACTTTTACTCCAGAATGCTGTTGAATATTTATATATATATATATATATATATATATATATATATATATATATATATATATATATATATATATATATATATATATATATATATATATATATATATATATAGGCTTAGGTATAGAATGTTTCTGAGTTTCGATATTTTTTATATCGATATTTTGAGATTTCGATTTTAATCGGTATCTCATTGCAACGTTTTTGTATAGGTTAGGCCTGTTTTTACGGCAACTTCGGTAGTTCAGGTTATGATAAGTCGAACTAGGTACGCTAGAAAACTAAATAATAATAATTATAATAATAATTAGAATAATATTTGAATAGGCATATCGATGTTTCGATATATCGATATTTTCAAAACATCGAAACTCAGAAACATTCTATACCTTTACCATATATATATATATATATATATATATATATATATATATATATATATATATATATATATATATATATATATATATATATATATATATATATATATATATATATATAATACAAACAAAGTGAAATATAAAATTGACTTGCTTAGAAAAACAGAATTATAATTCATAATAGTTTACCATAAATTTAAAAAGTACGAGATTAAAAGGGTGAACATAATATATATATATATATATATATATATATATATATATATATATATATATATATATATATATATATATATATATATATATATATATATATATATATATATATATATATATATATATATATATATATATATATATATATATATATATATATATATATATATATATATATATAAGTTCACCCTTTTAATCTCGTACTTTTTAAATTTATGGTAAACTATTTTGCATTATAATTCTGATTTTCTAAGTAAGTCAATTTTATATTTAAATTTGTTTGTATT
The DNA here is from genome assembly GCA_009176605.1 of Armadillidium nasatum. Classification (NCBI taxonomy): domain Eukaryota; kingdom Metazoa; phylum Arthropoda; class Malacostraca; order Isopoda; family Armadillidiidae; genus Armadillidium; species Armadillidium nasatum. Next base: position 207,319 of record SEYY01019205.1, on the reverse strand, counting down.
AGAAATTTTATAAAATTGGAATGAAAATTACTTAAAAATTTTTAAACATCTTTCCAAAAAACAATCATCGTTACGATACAACAAAATATGCTGTTTTTAATGTACAAATTTAATGAAAAACAGAAATATCTGAAGATTTTGACAACTCACCATATGGCAAGAATACTATTTTTATTTGATTTATAAACGAAAAAATAAAAAGTTTTGGGATTTCGCGGAACTGAGCATGCTAATAGAAAGATAATATTCCACGTTTGATTTAACTTTTTATATTGTAAACCTTGATTTCGCAGAGGTAAAACTCTATGCATTTGTGCTATAGGGTCCAGGTTCGATTCCTCCATAGCAAACTTTAAGCTTCGATGTTTAATGAATATTTAGTCTGGAAGAGTTTTAGCAGACTTAAATTATTACCTATATATATATATATATATATATATATATATATATATATATATATATATATATATATATATATATATATATATATATATATATATATATATATATATATATATATATTGCAGGAAGAAAAACTGCTAATGCTATTAATACTATGTCTACTTGTCTACTACTACTGATTGAAATAATTAAACTCAAAATTTTTTTTTTTTTGGGGGGGGGGAAAAAACTCATGACATAGGATCTCTTTAAAGAGCTTTGAAAATAAATGTGTACCATGAAAGGACAACAGCAAATGACATATTATTCTGAAAATGAGAGCATCACTAGTTCTCTCAGTGAGTGGTTGATTTGCCTTGAATTCGTAATGGGCCTGAGGGGCACCGTAGTTTATCTGCATAGAGGGACGGCACATGCCTTTCGTTGGAATGTTCCTCTCTCTGAAATGGGTGGGGAGGGGAATATCTGAGTCTGTACTGATTCCTTCCCCCCTCAAAATGATAACACACAAAAACAAAGGAAAACCTTGAAAAATTACTTGTAACTTATAGTCAGATCTTTACTACTATTATTATTATTACTCCTACCACCACTACTATTATACTATTAATATCACTAGAAGTGAAAATATTTTGAAGGTTTACAAAGGTTAGATTATGCTCAATTAAATTCATATTGTCTGTGAAAAATGATAAATATATTTTCTATATATATATATATATATATATATATATATATATATATATATATATATATATATATATATATATATATATATATATATATATATATATATATATATATATATATATATATATATATATTATATAATTATTTTTTGTAAAAAATATATGTAATTACTATATATATATATATATATATATATATATATATATATATATATATATATATATATATATATATATATATATATATATATATATATATATATATATATATATATATATACAAAAAAATTTTTTTTTTTTTTTTTTATTTTTTATTAATATTTTTATTATTTTTAATAATACTTGGGGATTTATATATACACATGCATTAACATCTTTTCTGTTATAACATGTTCACATCAAAAACTGATAGAATGAAAAGGGAATTAATAATTTTGTATTTTGAGTCCCCGGTATATTACCTGTTATTAACTAAATTTCACTATTAAAAATGACAATTAAAATACTTTAAATGGTAAATATAACAATAATGATAATGTTTCCTAGTTGCTAATTATAATTCTAAAAATAATATTAATGATAATAATAATAATAATATAATAATAATAATCTTTTCTAACTCGGCATATTGAATACGTCCTCTAAACGGAAAGCTTATTTTTTTATTATTAACTTTTACATAACTTTTTTAAAATTTTTAATTTTTTTTTATATTATTTATATATATATATATATATATATATATATATATATATATATATATATATATATATATATATATATATATATATATATATATATATATATATATATAATTAAATTTTAATTAAATATATAATAATAATAATAATATTTGGTATATTTTTTCAACTAGGAACAATTATATTCTTTTAGTCACTCAAATAACAATAAATTTTTCCCCTTTCCGATATTTCTATCCCATACGTTTAATTAATAACGTTTCTTATTTCGACCCTTTTTAGGGGAAATATTAATTATTTTAGGGGAAATATTATTTATTTTAGGGGAAATTTTATTTATATTGTGAAATTAATAATTAGGAGTGTAGCAAAAACAATTTGTAAATTATGACCTTTTTGAATAGAAAGCATTACTATAAAGCAGCGTGTCCCCTGGGGGTCTACATGAACCCCCCAGGGGCCCTCAGAGAAAAAAAATGTTTATTTAGTTCAGGAATATTACATACCAGTATAAGGGTTCCACATACGTTAAGTGAGGACTGTTGGGGGGGAGGGGGGGGGTCAGAAAAAAAAGTTTGTTATAACTCCTGAACTAAAGCAACGTTTTTGTATAACCTGGGATCGTGATCACAACATATACGACGAGTCGCAGTGAATTGCAAAAAAATAAAACCATGTACGAAAAAAAAAAGCTTCTCATATCCTTTTATAATCTTCGTTTACATTAAAAATGTAAACAAAGATTTAAAGAGCAAGAACCTCTTACTGTTTAACAAAAAAAAAAAAAAAAAAAAAAAAAAAAAAAAAAAAAAAAAAAAAAAAACTTTTTTTTTTTTTTTTTTTTTTTTTTAATTTTTTAAATTTATTAAAAAATATTTATTTATTTATTAGTATTTTAAATTTATTAATTAATAGTCGCGAGGCTTAAAAGATTTTAAAAGATTAAGAAATGCTGCTATAAGCACTTCCCCACTGTTATAATATATATATATATATATATATATATATATATATATATATATATATATATATATATATATATATATATATATATATATATATATATATATATATATATATATATATATATATATATATATATATATATATATATATATATATATATATATTAAAGTTAAAATTTGTTTTGGTCTGAGAGGTAGAATTTGAGTGAGTTATTCCAGTTTACTTACAATTATTTAATTGTAAATAAACTGTAATAATTCACTCAAATTCAACCTTTCTGAGACAAAATCTAAAATCAAAACAAATTTTAACTTAAAATATTCTATAAAAAATTTTTTTCATTTTTTATTTATTTATTTTTTTTTTATTTTTTTTTTATTTTTGGGGGGGGTTTATTTTTTTTTTATCCATTTTTTTATTCATTTTTAAAAAAAAATTTAAAATAAATACTTGTATTTAAAAAATTAGTTGCATCTCTCTCTTCATAATATATATATATATATATATATATATATATATATATATATATATATATATATATATATATATATATATATATATATATATATATAATATATATATATATATATATATATATATATATATATATATATATATATACGAGACGAAGTTTACATTTGTTAAAAAATATACTTTTCTTCCAATTTAGAAAAATAAAGACGTAATTTTTTTTAAACACAACAATTTTTTTTCTCAAAATATAATTTTTTCTACACATTCAACAAATTTTTCTTATAAAAAAATTTTTTTTTTCCAATTAGAAATATGATAATTTTTTCGTAAAATAGAAATTTTTTCCAAATTAGAAATGATATTTTTTTTGGAAAATATAATTTTTTCTACACATATCACATTTTTTTCCGTAAAATATAAAAATTTTTCCAATTAGAAATATAGTTTTTTTCGTAAAATATAAATTTTTTTCCAATTAAAAATATAAACACATTTTCCAATTTATAAAAATAGACATTCGTAATTTTTTTTTACATATGGGAAGGATCCAATGTTGAAAATTATTTTTTTTCAACCGATTATCCTGAAAATAGCAGTGTATATACCTTTTTTTCCGCTGAAAAAACTCGATTCCCAACGTTTTTACGTACCTATAACAGATAAAAATTTTTTTTTTTTTGAAAATTTCACCCAACTTTATGTCGTCGTTGGGGCCAAACCACTTTTCGGAATGATCTGAAATTTGGAGTATATATTCCAAAATCTACTGGTTACAAAAGCTGTAACAATGTTTTATTCTTTGCTTTACAGAAAAAAGTGATATGCCCTTACTTGATCAGGTGTCGAAAAGTTTTTTTTTTTCAATTTTGAAAAATTCACACTTCCGGACAAAAAATTTAAAAAAATAAAAACTTTACAATAGAAGTCTTTTATTTTTGGTGGGTGTATAGAGGGGGGACAGGGCTACAAATTTCGTTAAATACGTTATTCAATGCTATTTGTTCTTTTCGAGATATATCCTCTCAAAAATGGCCAATTTTCGAAGAAATTTCAAAATTTCCAAAGTTTGGGAGACTGTATCTCGAACTAAACTTTAAAAATGCCTTAAATAAAAGTTTTAGCTCTGTCCCTCCTAAATTTAAATACCTGCCAAAAATAGAAAACTTTTAATGTACTGTTTTTTTTTTTTTAAATTTTTCCTCCGAAGGGTATATTTTTTACCATTAAAAAAAAAAAAAAAATCATATTGCTATAACTTCTTTTGTAAAGCAGATATCAAAAAAGTCCAACATTTAAGTTGTAGAAATTGGGGCTGGGAATACAGATGTAAATTTTTTGGTCATTTCGACCTCTAGTTTACCACTTCTATTCATTCTCTTTTTGAAGTTTAACTCCAAATAACTTTCAAACCTTTATAGACTCTGAAAAACGTCAGAAATCAATAGTTCTTAGATTTAAAAAATGCATAATACATTGCAAATTTCAGTTCAATCGATCAAATAATAAATAACTTTTTTTTTGAGATTGGATCCTTCCCATAATTATATAACAAACAAAATTTTTTTTTTTTTTAAATATAATTTTTTCCATTTATTTTTTAATTTCCACTTTTCCAATTTTTTTATTGCATTTTTTTCTAAATAAATTTTTTTCGTAAAATATAAAAAAAAAATTTTTTCCAATTCGAAAAATACACGCATATATTATTTCGTCTATTGAAAATATAATAAATTTTTATTTTACACTAAACCATCAAACACATCTTAAAAATATTTTAAATAACATCAAATTTGTAACTGGTGCGCGCACGCACGCACACACACACACAACAATATATATATATATATATATATATATATATATATATATATAATATATATAATATATATATATATATATATAAAATATATATATATATATAAATAAAATATATATTTAATATATAAAAATAATTATATATATATAATATATATATATATATATATATATATATATATATATATATATATATATATATATATATATATATATATATATATATATATATATATATATATATATATATAAATATATAATATTTTATAATAATATAATAATTATTATATAATATATTATATATATATATATATATATATATATATATATATATATATATATATATATATATATATATATATATATATATATATATATATATATATATATATATATTATATAAGATATGATAAAGTAGGGGCAGAGTAATTTTATCACGCAAATATTAAAAATAATTAATCGTTTGATTTTAAATCACTATATATATATATATATATATATATATATATATATATATATATATATATATATATATATATATATATATATATATATATATATATATATATATATATATATATATATATATATATATATCGTATAAATCTTAATTTTGTACTCATTTTACAATTTAATATAATTTAATATAAGTTGATGTAAATACAGTTGAAATGTGTAAAGCTGAAGTCTATAATAATAATAATAATAATAATAATAATAATAATAATAATAATAATAATAATAATAATAATAATAATAATAATTAATTATTATTATTATTATTATTATTAAGTTCATAAAGCCAAATGTAAATTCTTTTCGATGTTCAGAAAAGTGTATAAGTTAAAAAGCTAACCGTGACACCGGGCATGAAAGAAGAGTAATTTAGGTAGTTAAAGTTAGTATTTGAATCATTTATCCATATAAGACTTAATCTTCAGGATACTTGAGGAAGATTATAAACTTTTAAAAAGTTTTTAACATACATTAGCTTCCTTTTTTTTCTAAATCTTCGCTCTCTTCAATCTTTTTTTTTTTTTTTTTTTATAAATTTTCCTTTTAGTTAGTTCTTCATTACTATTTTTTTTTTTTTTTTTTTATTTTTTTTTAACTTTAGCCACTGAGTTTGGCCCTATGATCTGACACAAATATCTTGACCCCACTTTCATTTCTCTTAATTTTGTAATTTCTGCAATTATATTCACACCCAACGTTCTATAACAAGTTACCACCTCTCTTTTCCACATAAAACATCCTCACCTTAAGATTCTTACCAAGATCTTCATTAAGGTCTAAATTCATTTCTAACTTCATACCACGATAATGTTTTTAATCACTATTATAACTTTTGCATTTCTTTACATCGTAAGTATGTCGATTTCATTTATTATTCAACAGTCACCTTAGTACAGCATTTTTTTTTAAGGTTCTTTTTAACATTCACACTGGTATAGTAAGATTTTTAATTATTTCTAACGGTCTTAGTTTTTCTTAAGTCACACTAGTGCAGTATGTTTCCTAGCTCTTTTTAAAAGTCACATTAGTACTGCACGTTTCCTAGTTTTTCCTAAGTCACACAATAAAATACGTTTCCAGGTTCTTTCTAACAGTAGCACAGGTACAGTACGTTGTTTCTTAGGCTTTTATAAGTCATATTAATTCACTAAAAATTATAATAATTGTGAGTTTCCCACTTTTTTCAACCGTCAAATTAATATAATACGTTTCCTAGTTCTGACAGTCACACTAGTAAGGTACATTACCTATTCTTCCTTAACAGTCACACTAGTACAATACGCTTCCTATTTCTTACTAACAGTCACCCTAAAACAGTGCGTTTCCTGGTTCTTTCTTCCTTCTTTCCTTTCACATCGTCACAACTACTTAATCATAGCAATTTTTTTTCTCTCTCAGATCCTCCGTCACAATTGAACATTCTCGACTACTCAAATCTTTTACATCGTCACAATACTTAATCATAGCAATTTTTTTTCTCTCTCAGATCCTCCGTCACAATTGAACATTCTCGACTACTCAAATCTTTTACATATAAATTTTAGAAATAGAAATTTCACACAGCACACAAAATTTAACCTATGCACAACTATACTTCCATACATTCACTTTCATCATTTTATTTTAATTTTTTACAGACGGATTTGCAAAAACTCTAAATTGGCAAATATCATCTTTTTTACTTACCTATACCATAATAATAATAATAATAATAATAATAATAATAATAATAATAATATAATTATTATCATACAACACACTACAAAAAAATCAAAACTTATAAATTTCACATTCAACAACAAAAGAACTTTATTATTATTATTATTATTATTATTATTATATTTTAAGAGATAAATCATTTAAGGGACGTCATATATAACTATCGCTCGAGATTCTAACAATAAATTAGTTTTTCATAAATTCTTAAAGAATTAAATAATAATAATAATAATAATAATAATATAATAATAATAATAATAATAATAATAATAATAATAATAATTTCTGAAATTATTAAAAAAAATTTTTTTTAACATGAAATATCTAATTTACAAATAACAAACAAATATAATATATATATATATATATATATATATATATATATATATATATATATATATATATATATATATATATATATATATATATATATATATATATATATATATATATATATATATATATATATATATATATATATATATATATTTTATTTTTAATTAATATACTCTTCAATAAAATATTTCTTTGGTTTAAAAAAAATTAAAGAGAAAAAAAAAATAAAATAAATAAATAAATAAAATTTTGGACTCTGAAGTAACAATAACAATAAATTTAACAATTAATACTAAATACTAATCAGGTAAATTTTGTTGCCTTTTAAATTTCATTGGTATAATAATGGTACTGTTACAAAATCTCTTTCACAGTATATATATATATATATATATATATATATATATATATATATATATATATATATATATATATATATATATATATATATATATATATATATATATATATATATATATATATATATATATATATATATATATATATATATATATCAATAGAAAGAAAAGGGTATCGATCTTCCTACTGACTTCTTTATATCTGTAATTATTTGTATTTGGTAGGAAATTCGAACTCAAGATATTTAGGAACGATATATCGATTATGGGATCGTTTCCAAATATCATGAGTTCGATTTTCATTCTAAATACAAATAATTACAAATATAAAAAGGTCAGTAGGAAGATCGATACCCTTTTCTTTCTATTGAAATATATATATATATATATATATATATATATATATATATATATATATATATATATATATATATATATATATATATATATATATATATATATATATATATATATATATATATATTATAATTTTTTAAAGTTATTCATATTGTCAAAATCCTACTGCTTTTATTTATGATAATTGGCTACGTGAGTTTCAAGTGAAAATGAATTCTTCAAAACACGGGAACACTGTGGGCATTCAACAGGCTCCATTTGGGTATGTTGTGTAAGGATGTGTCGCTTCATGTGGTTATAAGTAATTCGTTTTTGACAGACCGGGCAAATCCGGTAAACGAGCCCACTTTCAGATGCCTCAGAAGTTGGTATAGGAGTAGGAAAGGATGGAAGACTAACGTTTCGAACGGTCGTGGGATTACTTGCAACATCTTCCGAAGATTGTTGATAAAGACCTGCGTTCTCGAACACTCCTTCTTTCGTGTCCACTTCAGTATCATCGAGGATAGAGGCGGAGGAAGAAATTGTTGTGCAGGGTACGGTTGAGCCGGACGAAGGATGGAGAAGATAATGATGTTGCTGAAGGTGAGGCTGGTAAAGTTCCTGGGGATGAGTCCATCGCCCCGATTCTCTTCCAACATTACCTGCAACACAACATCATCATCATTTACCATTCCTTCTTAGAAAAATCTCTTCGAAAATATACAGTAATACTATAAACCTATCATGAATGTATTTAAAATAAATTATGGACCATATATATATATATATATATATATATATATATATATATATATATATATATATATATATATATATATATATATATATATATATATATATATATATATATATATATATATATATATATATATCAAAATGGAATGAGTAATGGAGCTTGGAATAGTCGGCATAAGAGTGGATAAGAGCCTAAGTGACAAATAGATCGCTAATGAAAAGTAAAAAATAAAAAGAATTGATGATGAAACTGATCCCTGAGGAAAACCACTATTGATAGAGTTAAAGGATGAACGGTGGCCATAAGCATCAGCGGTAACAGAATGGTTAGAAAAGAAATCAGAGAAAAGGATAAATACTTAAAGAGAAAGGTTTGGAAATCAAAACTTTGTGCCAGACTCAATTGAAATTTTCGAGTTGGTGTCACAGCAAAAAATTAACAGAAATGTCGAAGAGCGGAAGACCAAGAGTCAGAGACAAGGGATGAGAGATTGCCAGTCAAGCGTTCCTAACGGAAGTCATATTGGCGACCCAAGAAAAGATCTTAAAATTAAAGATGTGTCCAAATCTTCATGTTAAGGATAGATTAGAATACTTTTTTTTTAAATTAAGGAATAAGGATTATAGCAAAAAATAGGACGATATTAGAGGGTTGATCCACTTTTTATTTTTAATAGGCTGAATAAGCGTATGTTCCCATCAAGAAGGAAAATAGTTTTCAAAGTCAAGGTGCAAGCTCAGAAGCAGGTTGTAAAGGAGTACAGGATGTATACCGTCAAGGCTGTACGCATTCTTAATCTTAAGCTCAGAGAGGGCCGTAATAACATCTTTAGAAGAAATAATTGTTAGGCATAAATTAGTTGGGAATGTGGAAGGGGGAAGAATAGGTCTGGAATTGTTTAGAGTGGAATTAAAGACAAATATTAGACCGAAGATTTCAGTTTTAGAAGATATGACAGTAATACTGCTGTCTGAAGATACAAGAGGAAAGATAGAAGTGACATTTTTCGCAAATTGCCAGAAAGAGCGTGAGGTAGAGAAACCAGAAAGTTCATTACATTTTCTATGGAGAAAAAGTTTTTAGTATCTTGAAGTTTAGAATTTGCGCAGTTTCGGAGTGAAATGTAATAAGCATGAGCGTCTGGAGTTTGAAGACGAAGGTAATTTCTGAAGACAGAATCCCTGCATCGAATCCCACGAGAACAAGTAGTTAAACCAAATTCATTAATTTCAGAAGAAAGGAAAGAGAATGGAATGTACTCATCCATGTCGGAGAGAGTCATCTCTGATATGCGATCTGTTAACTTCGAGGAACCTATCCAGCCGAAACAGTAATCATTCCATGGAAAATTAAAGAAGTACGACCAGCTAGTAGCACCAAAGTACCAAAAACTTCTAGTTGAAGGCGTGGGGCCAATTCAGCGGAAGATTTGAAGAGACCAGGTTACAGAGATACTAAGGTGATTGGAGGAACTCACAGGAGGAAAGAGTTTAACAGTGTGAAGAGAATGACTAGAAGTTAAGAAAATATATAAGTTGGTTTCATCTCCAAGACGATCAGAGATATGCATAGGAGAGTCGTAATATAAGTTATTTGGAAGTTCTGATTTACACGGTGTGCAAGGTGTGCGAATACATTCATCTATTACATCTACCAAATTTTAAAGGTGCAAGACCCGCTTCCCTCCACCCCTCTTATCATTATTATTATTATTTTACGTTCTATTTCCGGATGTTATATGTTATTTGTCTGTTTACTCTTTGAATTGTCACAAAATGACGTCTTTAATAAATTTTGTCTATAATTTTACATTTATTTCACGTACAGCAGTAATGTTAAATATACTTTCTAATAAGTACATTCTTTCAAGCAAAATTCAATGTTGAAATATAAATAGTCTAATGTTAAATGTTTACATACTTTAAGGGAAAAATAACTCGTTTGCTAATTAAACTGTGGATCATATATACTGAGAAAGGATGAAGGGGGATAGCATGCACAGGCTTCATAGTACTGAATAATAATAAGGGCTTCATGTAAATCCACACAAAGTGGAAAGTCAACTGAAGAATTAAACTCGCTCCAATATATATATATATATATATATATATATATATATATATATATATATATATATATATATATATATATATATATATATATATATATATATATATATATATATATATATATATATATATATATATATATATATATATATTTTTTTTTTTTTTATGTCTCCTCCGGTGGGCAAAGGCCAGGAGGCCTACCAAATTCCACCGGAGTTGGGAAAGGTCTATAATCATGGTCGATGGTGGCCGACGTGTCCAGACACACGGCGTTTGAAAGTATGCAAGTCAAAGGAAGTTGGGAAAACAGATGAAGGGAGTGTGTTCCAGACTTTACCAGTAGAGTATATGTAAGATTGAGCATAGCGGTTAAGTCTGGGGTCGGAGAGTTGGACACAGAGAAAGGATGAGAATGTGTAGAAAGGCGTGTCGCACGAGCTCTTCTCAATGGAGGAGGTATGCAACGAGAGAGTTCAGAAGAGCAGTGTCCTGTTGTAATAGCGATAGTAAAGAGAGAGTGACGCAACAATTCGACGGGCAGAAAGAGATTGAAGAGAGTTAGTAAGAGCAGGAGAGTTGATGAGACGAAATGCCTTGACTCCACCTTCTCTAAGAGAGCTGTATGTGTGGAACCACCCCAGATGTGCGAAGCATACTCCATACAGGGACGAACAACACCCCTATACAGAGCAAGCAACTGGGGTGGCGTGTGAAGAAATTCTGAAGGCGCCTCAGAACACCCAACCTCTTAGAAGCTTGTTTAGAAAGAGAAGTAATGTGATCTTTCCAAGAAAGATCACGAGAAAAAGAAACACCAAGAATATTAAGGACAGATGAAGGCTTGAGTTGTGTGTTTTCGAAGAAGATATCATAGTTGTGTGGAAGATTGTGTCGAGTGGAGAGATGGAGGAACTGAGTTTTTGAGGCATTGAAAACAACCATGTTTTCTCTGCCCCAATTTGAAATACGAGAAAGATCAGAGGTTAGTTGCTCCAAGGCTACCCTTCTCGAGTCTATCAACTGCTGTTGGGTGGGACGTTTTTCAAAATGGAAGGAATAATGAAGGGTGGAGTCATCAGCATAGGAGTGGATAGGAGATGAAGTAATAGAGAGAAGGTCATTAATGAAGAGTAGAAAAAGTGTTGGTGATAGTACAGAACCCTGAGGAACACCACTATTAATAGATTTAAAGGATGAACGGTGGCCGTCTACAACAGCTGCTATAGAACGACCGGAAAGGAAATTAGCGAGAAGATCACAGAGAGAAGGATAGATACCGAAAGAGGGAAGTTTAGAAATCAAAGCTTTGTGCCAGACTCTATCGAAGGCTTTCGATATGTCCAGCGCGACAGCAAAAGATTCACCGAAATGCCGAAGAGCGGAGGACCAAGAGTCAGAGAGAAGGGAAAGAAGATCACCAGTAGAGCGTTTCTTACGAAAGCCATACTGGCGATCAGAGATAAGATTAGAAGAATTGAGATGTTTCCAAATCTTCCTGTTAAGGATAGATTCGAAAACTTTAGAGAGAACGGAGGTCAAAGAAATAGGACGGTAGTTGGAGGGTTGAGAGGGGTCCCCCTTCTTCGGCACAGGTTGAATGAGCGCACGTTTCCAGCAAGAAGGGAAGGTTGAAGTAGAAAGACAAAGACGAAATAGTTTACCGAGGCAGGGTGCAAGCTCGGAAGCACAAGTTTTGAGAACCACAGGAGGAATACCATCAGGACCGTACGCCTTCTTAGTATTAAGCTCAGAGAGAGAGCAGAAATGACATCTTTAGAAGAAATTCTAATTTTAGGCATAAATGAGTTAGAGGGGGTTGAAGGAGGAGGAATAGCTCCGGAATCGTCTAAGGTTGAATTAGAGGCAAAAGTTTGAGCAAAGAGTTCAGCTTTAGAAGAAGGTAAAACAGCAGTTGTGCCGTCGGAAGATATTAAAGAGGGAAAGAGGAAGAAGCAAAGTTAGAGTTGACATTTTTTGCAAAATGCCAGAAAGAACGTGAAGAAGAGGAACCAGAAAGATTATTGCATTTTTTACGGAGAAAGGAGTTTTTAGTGTTACGAAGGATAGATTTTGCACGATTCCGGGATGAAATATAAGTAGCGTGAGTTTCTGGAGTTTGAAGACGACGGTAATCCCTGAAGGCAGCATCCCTGCGGCGGATAGCACGAGAACAAGCAGAGTTAAACCAAGGTTTATTAGGTTTAGTAGAAGGGAAAGAATATGGAATGTACGCCTCCATGCCAGAGAGAATCACCTCGGTAATGCGTTCTGCACACTCCGAGGGACCCCTCCCACGGAAGCAATAATCATTCCATGGGAAATCAAAGAAGTACGACCGCAAGTCCGACCAGCTTGCGGCACCGAAGTGCCACAAACGTTTCCTTTCCGTAGAAGGGGGTCTTTCCTGCGGAAGACTTGAAGAGATAGGAGAGGATACAGAGATAAGAAGATGATCGGATGAACCCAGAGGAGGAAAGAGTTTAACAGTATAAGGAGAAGGATTAGAAGTTAGGAAAAGGTCTAGAATGTTGGGTTCATCTCCAAGACGATCAGGGATACGAGTAGGGAGCTGCACCAACTGCTCAAGGTCGTTTTGGATAGCGAAATGGAAGGCACGTTCACCAGCTGTATCATGAGAACTAGAAGAAAGCCATTGGCGGTGGTGAACATTGAAATCACCTAATATGATGATTTCAGAGAAAGGAGAAAGAGAGAGAATGTGCTCTATTTTGGAGTTTAAATAGTCGAAGAATTTAGCATAGTCAGTAGAATTAGGAGATAAATAAACTGAACAAATGAATTTAGTCGTAGAGTGGCAAGAGAGCCTAAGCCATAAGGTGGAAAATTCGGAAGACTCCAAATTAGAGACACGAGAACAAACAACATCGTTGCGCACATATGCACAACAACCGCCTTTGGCTGAAAATTGAGGATAGAGACAGTAGGAGGAAACAGAATAGGGTTTGCTATCAGAACGCTCAAACACCTGAGTTTCGGTCAAGAATAAGAGGTGAGGTCTAGAAGAAGAGAGGTGATGTTCAACAAAGTGGAAATTAGAGTGCAGACCGCGAATGTTGCAGAAATTAATGAAAAAAATAGACCGTGCATCAGGACAAGCCGGCGGCCGAGTCCTGGTGGCACCAACCCCATCACCGGAGGCCACCAACTCCCAAGTGGTGATGGGGGAAGGGGTGGATGAGGGGCTATTTTTGGAAGCCGCCCCCGTGGCTTCTCCGAGGCTACCGAAGTTGACGCCATTTTTGATTTTATTTTAATTATTTTTAAGATGTGTTAGAAATATTTTATGTATGTAAAGGAGAGCCACTCCGTGTATATATATATATATATATATATATATATATATATATATATATATATATATATATATATATATATATATATATAATATATATATATATATATATATATATATAATAAGGATGTAGGATGAGTGTTCATGAAGTGAAAGGAACACGGTCAGGAAAGACAGAAAACAATCTAAAAGAATCAATGTCATTTTAATCACCAGAACTATGATATAGAAATCACACAAAAATCGAATCTCTTTCAATAAGAATGACAGGGAATGGTTTCGGCGTAGTCAAACGGGACGAGTTATATATATATATATATATATATATATATATATATATATATATATATATATATATATATATATATATATATATATATATATATATATATATATATATATATATATATATATATATATATATATATATATATACACACACACACTATAGAAAGTGAAAACTAGTGACCTATTTTTCTAAATTGATTTAATATGGTAATTGGGTTGACTTTGTCTTCCATTCCGACTCCGATTGTTCGGTGAAAATGCATAGATTTGTTGGATTAGCAATAATAATAATAATAATAATAATAATAATAATAATAATAATAATAATAATGTAGAATAGAATTAATTTTTAGGTGATTAACCTCCTGCGTGTAAAGGATGATTGATGAAAAAAAAGCACCCTAAAAACACAAAATAATAATAATAATAATAATAAGTTATATTTTAATATATTTTAATATAATTTTGAGTCCGAAAAAAAAAAACTGATTAATAACAGAATTTAATAAATGTTCACTTTATTATACCGTATTTATGCTCTTATTTACCATTGACAATAATTATGCACTTGTGGTTGCAGAAATAGGAAAGATATGTTTTAATTGTACTAAAACATAATTATAAATGAACGTTTATAGAGTTAAAGGATTTACACGGTGTGCAAATATACTCATCTATTACATCTACCAAATTTTAAAGGTGTACGACAAGCCCCTCCCCCTACCCTCTTATTATCATTATTATTTTACGTTCTATTTCCGGATGTTATGTGATGTTAATTGTCTGTTTACTCTTACATTGTCACAAAATGACATCTTCAATAAATTTAAAAACATGAAAACATTTATTCATTTAAAATAGGACAATAAATTCCTTTTTTATATAACAACTAATGTAGAATGAAAATCCACTTTGATATTCTTTTTATACTCTGATGAACTTCAGCACTTCTTTTAGTTCCCACCCCTTCCCCGAGTTTATTAAGTTATAATACATACTTTTCAGCTTGAATGACTTTATCATCGAAAGACAGTTCAATGAGACCATTTTCAATCTGTATGTATGCGTGTGTGTGTGTTTTTTTTTTTTTTCCTTCTTTTCGGATTCAAAGGAATTTTGGAAAAATATTTCCATAGCATGTGCAACAAATTTAAAAAGGAATATTAATTTTTATATAATTAAAAGTTCGTACATTACCGGCAGTGCCCTATTCGATTAAGAGGGTACACTTTCTAGGTAGTTTTTACTTAGTTTCGAATGAGGGGTCGAACCACCGTCTTTAAATACTTTACCGTTACACCACGGTTACAAGTCAATATCGTTGCACACAAATGTACTTAGGGGTTATGACCCATAAAATTCTTCGACCACTAACTGGCTTAGACCCTACAAATCAAACATCGCTGTACACAAATGTACTTAGGGGGCGTGGTCCAAAAAAATTCTTCGACCATTGGTTTAGCCCTTACAAGTCAAACATCGCTGTACACAATTGTACTAGGGTCCATGACCCAAAAATTCAACTACTGGTTTAAACCTTACAAGTCAATATCATTGTACACAAATGTACTTGGGGGTCATGACCCAAAAAATTCTTCGATCACTGGTTTAGACCTTACTTAGGTGAAATGCATAGGTCGGTGCGAGGAAGTAACTGTAAAACATATTTATATTTCGTATTTAAAGATTCATAAATGAATGAAAGCGATTTTGGTAAATTTTTTTAATTAAAGTTTCATGGATTTAAAAAATAAATAAATTAAAAAAATAAAAATAAAAATAAATTAAAATACAATTTAAACATATGTAAACCATAAATAAGTTGTACTAAAATAAAAAATAAAAAAAAGGACTATAACATTATTATTATTGCAGTAACCTCTGAAATCTCTCACAGACAAATTCCCAGAAAGACTTTGCTACCGATTTTAACAGACCAGAATTAGAACAACACTAACCTATTGTGAAAGGTGTGCAACATGCTTTAATGAACTAATGGCAATATTCGAATGATGATCACGGCTCAATAAGAAAAGTCACGCACCACATCTCAAACCAAGGGGCGGGGGGGTTAATTATCGATTATCGGTATAAATGGTTTGAATCTGTCAAAAAGAAATCTGCGATAAAAAGTGTGTATGTTCGGAACATACAGTAAATATAAATGGTTGAAATCCTTATGGGATCGAACTTTTTATGAGGAAATTCGTTGAGGTTCCAATTGTCATAAATCGTTTGTATATATATGTATATATATATATATATATATATATATATATATATATATATATATATATATATATATATATATATATATATATATATATATATATATATATATATATATATATAGAGGAAGTGATGAAAATGCAAGTCAAAATGAACGAATATTTTCAAATTTTGTGAACTGAAAAAAAAAATTTGTTTTGTGTATAACATATTAAATAAAATTTAAATAATCATAAATTTCGGGTTTGAAATTTAAGGTAATCTTTTATCCATTGAGTAATTATTCAAAATATTTATTTAAATTCAACGTTCCAACAGAAGCTTAAAGGGAGTTCTCAAGAAAATGTTTATTTCGGGGATCCATAATATGCTAAGTAATTACTAGTATATGGGGCCCACATAGGTAAAGTTTAGTACTCAGGGGGGGTTTCCACATACGTAAAATTAGGACTCAGGGGGGGTTTACATACCTAAAGTTAGAACTCAAGGGGTCCACATACCTAAAGTTAGTACTCAGGGGGGATCCACATACCTAAAGTTAGTACTCAGGGGGGATCCACATACCTAAAGTTAGTACTCAGGGGATCCACATACCTAAAGTTAGAACTCAAGGGGGGATCCACATACCTAAAGTTAGTACGCAGGGGCTCTACAAGCAAAAAAGGTTGGGTGGGAATCCCAAATTTAAATAATAAGTCGATAATTAATTTTAATGTAATGGAGTATTAAAATGCTGAGGGAAAACAAAGAAAAAAAAATCTTTCACTTTTATTTATATTCTTGTGGACTAGTTTAGCATTTTATATATATATATATATAATATATATATATATATATATATATATATATATATATATATATATATATATATATATATATATATATATATATATATATATATATATATATATATATATATATATATATATATATATATATATATATATATATATATATATATATATATGAGGACCTTTGGCAATATTTAATATCCTAAATAAATCATCCTGGCAATTAATAATAATAATAATAATAATAATAATAATAATAATAATAACTCCAAAAAACTATAATTTATGAGATCCATCTTATTCATAAAAATAGGTGTTATTTACAATTAAATAGTAAGTATTACAAATGGAATGATGTGCAAACATATTTGCACCAAGTTACTTAATAATAATAATAATAATAATAATAATAATAATAATAATAATAATAAATAATAAAAACTTGTAAAAATCAATAATTTAAATAATAAAAACCTTAAAACAGAATTACCTATGTTTTAAAAAGATATCGAGTCACAATAAAATAATAATAATAATTTTTAAAAATAATAATATAAAAAAAAAAAATATCAATAATAATAATAATAATTAATAATAATAATAATAATAATTATTTCCCACTAAGTGCAATCAATATTTTTGATCTTTCAAGTTTCCCATTAAAAAAAAAAACAACAACAACACAATCATTACCAAGAGCACATCATAAACATCAACATCAATCATCAATCCACAGCTCGGGTGGCACTTGATTAAATGGTATAACCACCTGGCTCTGTTCCATAGCAGCACATTGCTCCACGGGCACCAGAGGGGTGCTCGGGAACTGTTCGATACGGGTATAAATGATATTGGTATGAGTACGGATATGCCTTGCAATATTTTTCGCTGTTATCGTTTTTTGGCAAAAGGGGCACTGCTTTCGCTCAACGTGCCTACGTATCTCTGCGGAGGGCGCGTCACCTGCAAGGAAATACCAAGGACATTAGATAAAGGATGCTTCTCAAATTTTCTAAGCAAACCTAACTGCTAACTGCTATGAAAAAATCTACGGTATATCTCTTCCTACTTATATAAAATAAATAAATAGTTTCTATCATTCTACCTCAACAGTAACCTACAAACCTAAACATTAAAAAAGAAAAATAATTAAATAATATAAACGAAAAAAACAAAAAAAACAATAAATAACAACAACAAAATATGCTAAATATATTTTTAAAAAAAAGAAACGGTAAAACATAAAATAAATTAATCTAATTATTACAAAATGTTTAAATACAGTAATTAATTAGTCGTATCTGCATCCTTTATTTAATATCACAGGTATCTCCATAGTAACCTTTTAAACGAAATATACTAAATATAAAAATAATAATAATAATAACATAATAGTTGGGTATAATAAAAGCAATAATTAGTTATAATAATAAACATATATTACTAGTAATAAAAATGAACACGCAGCGAACATAGCAAAATAATAATAATAATAATAATAATAATAATAATAAACACGATGCGAACCTGTCTTAAAAATATTACATATCGCTTATAAATCTATATTTTAAAGCTACTGGAAATAATGACTAGTACTGTTACGAAGATAATAATAATAAAAATAATACTAATAATAATAAAATTAGAAATTAAGTCAATTCTATAAATTCACCCGTTTTTAATTTCATTTCTGATATTTTTAAAAGTAATAATAATAATTAAATTAATATTTGTAATAATTTTAATATTTTTAATTAATATCTTGTATTCGAAAACCTTCATAAATATTTTCTAGGAAATTAACCTAAGAAACAAGAACGATTGCTAATTTTTTAATAATACTTTAAATATAAATAATTAATATATTAATTAATATTAAATAAAAACTAATTAATAATAAACATTAATTAGAGTTTCTTAATCACTTTCCACCTTCCTCTCTCTAGAATCTCAAAAACTAGGAACATAAAACTCTCTCTAGTAAAGGGACTTCAATAACAAATAATTTTCTCAAAACATTCAAGAAAATCTATTACAATTCCCATCTTCAAGAGCG
>SEYY01019205.1:172500-175000 GCA_009176605.1 Armadillidium nasatum | reverse complement strand
ATATATATATTAAAGAGCGTCAAGCATACCTTATACAGATTTTACAAAAACTTTTCATTTGTTTGAGCTAAAGTGTTATAACGGTATAATGACTAACTCACGTGACTGAAGACGTTGGTTCGATCTCTAGTGCCGGCCCATGTAGAAACTACCTAGAAAATATCCCCTCTCCGAATACGGCAATGCCCGTGAAGTACAGAAATAAAAATTAAAGCCAAGTATCCATATACAAATATATTTTTAAGACATTTAAATATTAAATACATTGTTATTGCAAAAAAAGAATTGTATTTCCTGATGGTAAATATATGTACAAGAACATATTTCGTACTTTTATTGCAAGTATTCGTATTGCTTATGAAGTAATAATAAATAATAATAATAATTATAATAATAAATAGTTCCTCCTGTATTAACTTTTATAAACTGTTAGAAAAAGTCTTATATTATAGTACTTAATAAATTTAAAGTGACAGCTGATCCTTCATTTTTGGTTTTATTTTGAGAGAAAAAAAAATTTAAAATTGGTCTTTCGTCAGGTTATTTTAATAGAGCAAACGCCACCGAGCCATGGGTTTTGAGTAGAAAAAGATTTAGTTGAAGACAGAATGAACCTACTCATCAATAATTTTTAACGGACATCAATGTTAATAATCATGTTAATTTCAAGACTATAAAACTATGAGAAACAGCTAAAGATGTTACGGTTAATATACGGACTACTCTGTAAAGAGCATATATATTTTTAATTTCGCTGTTAAATAAAATTTTTAGTTTTTAAATAATTTTGTCAAACCAAATTTAAATATTTTCCTTCAATTGTAGACGTAAATACGAAATTAATTGGATTAAAAAAAAGTCTATAAATCCAAAATTACTAATACTTTAGAGTAATTAATTATCTAAGTTAAATTCATGGTACTGAACGTATGGCAAATACTTTATTCAGACATAATAAGTACGGCAAGATATTCAGAAGTTTTAATTCAATATATGAATTTCTTAGTCACTTGAACTCTTGGTTATTGCCCTACCTATTTGAGGAGGGACTCTCTAAAAGTTCATAAATCCAAAATTACTAATACTTTAAGATTAATTAGTTATGTTTAAGCTAAATTCATGGTACTGCAACGTATGGCAAATACTTTATTCAGACATGATAAGAACGGCGGATATTCAAAAGTTTTACATAAATTATTGATTTCTTAATCCCTTGAAATCGTTCAGCGAATTTTACCAGCGTAATATCAATAAGGTTCATCAGTGTCCAGAATATAAAATTGTAGTGTAAATAAAGAACAATAAGGTACGGTTAAAGTGAATACGTATTCGGATAAATTTTATTCTGACAACTTCTTTTTGTATTTTATTTTCTGTGAATTTAAATTTTTTTAAAAAAGTAAACTTCTAACAGCTACCAAAAGAATTCGTTCACACAGAGATTTGCGATTCAAACTAGTTCGATTTTTCTAGTACATTTCAGGTTCTCACAAAAACTTCTAAAAACTTCATTCAGAATTTTAGTAATACGTCCAAAGAATGAGAAAACAAGTTCACAGAATTAAAGATCGTCCAAACATGCATCCACTTTTAATCGTGACCTTAAACTGTAGACAGCTTTTATTTTTCAATGAAGTTGCAGATTTAAAACAATTGTCAATAACAACTAAATTATTAAAGATCACAAAATTGAACAAACAAATACATCCATTGAACACACTTTAAAAAAAAAAAAGTAGAAAAATAGTTACCTTGCTGTTATACACCAAGCCCTCCGAAAAATTTTAAAGTTAATTTAAAATATTGCGGTATTGTAAATAATATTCTGACATTTAACTTCAAAATTACTAACTTAATTATTGGCAATATATATATATATATATATATATATATATATATATATATATATATATATATATATATATATATATATATATATATATATATATATATATATATATATATATATATATATATATATATATATATATATATATATATATATATATAATAATAAGCCAATAACAAAAAATTCAATAAAAAAAAAACAAATACATAACAAAAATAAAAACTTTGAAAACATAAATAATAAATAAAATTAAAAAAAAAAAAATGAATAAATAAAATAATGATGATAAATAATAATAATTCAAAATGACTGAAGATTAAGCTATTCCCGTATGCTCTTTTGAAGGGTTGCTGTATCCAATCGTAGCATCATATTCTATGTGGTAAGGATGGAAACAGGGAATACAGAGTGCCACTCCGCAACTATGGCATCGCAACCTTGTCCTTTTTTCATGACCCCTTAAATGGCATCTCTTGCAGCGCCATCGCTTTCCCCCTTCGTAGGAGAGACGGTGAGTAGTTGATCCGATTAATACCTCCATTCGACTATCAGCAGGATTCTCGTATCTTCCAAACATGGTACCCTCACCAACATAAGCATCATTTTCGAAAGAGGCCAACTGCTGCTGTTGGTGCAGTAGATGATGGTAAT
>SEYY01019205.1:167500-170000 GCA_009176605.1 Armadillidium nasatum | reverse complement strand
AAATAAATAATAATACAGCCCAAAACGTAGAAGGAAAGGCAGGTTGCCAAACCATGAAAATGTACAAACTTGACTAGTTGTGAAGGACACCCCGAGAGAGAAAAAAAATTTAATTACTCTCCCATCCCGCCTACTAGCCTAACCTAACATGCGATTTCTACCTGTTCCTAAAAAAAATAGTGCCATTTTTAATTATATTGAAGAGATCCAAACAGAATCGTAGCAGGTGATGAACACTGCTGCTGCCATACTTTAATGATAGCTCCCATAATCGGAAAGATCACTTGACTAATGATGATTTTTATGCGGATATTTATTTTAATTATGTCCAGGGTGCTACCCATAATTTCCTATACTTTGTCCCAATTTACTCTCTCAACTTCAAAGTAGTCACCTTTTGCTATATATATATATATATATATATATATATATATATATATATATATATATATATATATATATATATATATATATATATATATATATATATATATATATATATATATATATATAGCAAAAGGTGACTACTTTGAAGTTGAGAGAGTAAATTGGGACAAAGTATAGGAAATTATGGGTAGCACCCTGTACATAATTAAAATAAATATCCGCATAAAAATCAAAATCTTCATTCTCAGAATACCTTAACAATATCAGCAACGTCGAAAGCAATATATTATGCACATGAATGAGCACACTTTTCCAACAAGAAGGGTAGGTGTGGAAGTAGAAAGACAAAGACGAAATAGTTTACCAAAGGCAGGATGCATGCTTAAATACACAATTTCGCGAACAATAGGAGGGAGGCCATCAGGACCATATGTCTTCTTAATGTCAAGATCAGAATGATGCTATACAAGATCTCTGTGTATGCTGCAATGCACCCATACACGTTTTGGTGCCCTGGCTTTTACTTTTTGAAAAAGCCTCGCACGGACGCCTGGCATTGTGAGTGCACCATTGCTACTCTGGCCCACGCATTTTTTCCAGTCAATGTCATTTCGATTGATGTAAGTTTCAATCAAGTTATAAATTTCTTCTGCTGTTGTTCTTGTTTTCAATGGTTTGCAAAATAGAAATTCTTCATTAGATGAATTCTCAAAGTCACACCTCACAAAACACATTAAATGCCATTGTCCGATGTGTCTATACTTTCATTGACTTTAATAGAAGAAAAAAAATTAAGTTTTAAGTGAACTACAACAGTTTCCTCGATATTCTCAGCTATTTCCACGTTTCTATGGTTCACCATGTTATTGGAGAGAGACAACATATTTATCTGGTTTTGTTGTTTTTAATCACATATTCGAGATGCCAACATTTCTATTGCTGGAACTATTAAGTTTTCCACAACTGTATGTGGAAACCCAGTTTAGCAATTAATTGCGATATTTCATGAGAAGCCATAACTAAATTTTCAGGCAAAGAACCTGGAAAAAAATTCAAAGACATGATCTTCTTGCTAGCAATTAATTCTTTTTATTTATGAAGGAAATCAATTGCCTTGCTATTGAATTTCTGATGCTTTAATTCTAAGTGCCGCTTCAACTTCGAAGATCTCATAGATTCATTTCATAGTACTGCATAACAAACAACACACAATGGTTTTTCATCAATACCTATCATGAAACCAAATTTTATATAATCGTCAGAATACTGTCTAATGCAGGATGTTTTCAACTTTTTTGTATGTGCAATGGACAACACATCATGCAGCCGTTTGCTAGTTCCACTCTCAGAACTCGTGCTTGGCGCTGAACGTCACGTAACTGTATGCTGCTAATGTCACCTACAAAAATTGTTTCTAACTGCACATCATTTGATTATTTATTTTAATTAAACTAATTATTTTTTAAAATAAAATTTTTTGTATCTTTTGTAAAGTTTATTTGTGACCCGCCATCTGGCTTTTCATGACCAGGTATTTGGGAAACGATGCTCTAAACAGAATAAGATCCTGAAGTGGTCTGAAGTTCTCAGTCCACCTCAGAACCCATATATATATATATATATATATATATATATATATATATATATATATATATATATATATATATATATATATATATATATATATATATATATATATATATATATATATATATATATATATATATATATATATATATATATATATATATATATATATATATATATATATATATATATATATATATATATATATATATATATATATATATATATATAACTAATAATGAATTTTATTGTTTGGCCAGATATGGAACAAAGCTACAATAATAAATATTATACAACTCAATACTGAATGATAAGTTGTAAAATTATTAATAAACAATAAGTAATAATAATAATAATAATAATAATAATAATAATAATAATACTATTTTTTTTAATCTCAAAACTAAAAAAAATTTTATTTTGTAATATTCTTCCATAAAAAAATTTCCCCCCCCCCCCCCCTTTCCTTTTTTTTATTTATCACGTCTATTTCCCCCCAACCCATACATTTAAATTCTCAGATCTT